>JAARMF010000156.1:55563-139200 GCA_022844705.1 Toxascaris leonina | reverse complement strand
GCCGCCCAACGACACCGACCCAGTACTTCATATTAGTGCAACAAATAGAACGATATTTGGATATAAACAAGTACGAGTCAGGAAACGAACGATCCTATGGCAGGAAAACACAAAGAACTCACAGCTGGTGCCCCTATCTGAGCGAACTGAGCAACGTGTCCAGCTATAAACTGCAAATCAACCGGCCTCGAATGCACTGGCTTAGCAAATGAGCGATTCTCAAGTTGGTAAAATAGGCTAACATGCCAATGAGAAAGCTAAATATGAGATGATTGCGCTTAAATCAAATCTCTACTGTCCTCTAACAGTGCTGGTCTATTCAAAAAACAAAATTTCGCAAGATATTTTGAAATTTGCTTTCAGCACAACTATAGACGGATGGCAGGATAATTGTTTTGATTTGGTGCGGCAAAATGTATTTTAAAAAAAAAACTGCGGCTTTCTGGTCGCAAAAAATTACTGCATAATTTTTAAAGCCCTTATAAAGAGATAATAGAAGTCTGCATAAAATCCATCCGCCTCCTCCTCGCGGCATCGGACGAGCAATAGAGGTCAGTAATGGCCTCTGTCTAACAACGATGCCGATCTTTGATGTCAGACAGAGCGACGCGCCGACCGAAGCATTCATCTGTCGCATCAACTGCAATGTCTACTTGGATGTCCCTTGAAAGCGACGCGTACTGCATCCGCCCGAACGATGCGAGAAATGTGCGAGGGCTACGTGGCAGAGCGCGTGGCGGGTCGGAGAAGCGAGCACAAATATGCCTTGGTACTCTCAATGCCGGTACCATGACCGGAAGAAGCACAAGGCTGGCAGATATCCTAAAGCCTTGTCGAATCGATGTAGCATGTGTCCAAGGAACCAGATGGGCCGCGGCGGAGGCTGAGAGGCGTTGGTGTCGCATTGAGCGAGAGCCTTCGGCTCCGTCGTGGAAGGTGTACGTCCCAATGAACGGCTCAGACGCATAAACAGCTCTTACGACGTGAAGGACGAATTTTATAGGAAGCTTGGTGATCACATGAGGATGATTGAGCCCGAATAACAAGTCTTCCTAGGTGGTAACCTGAATGGGCACGTTGGAAGGCAGAGAGCTGGATATGAACGAGTTCATAGCTGTCAAGGCTTCGGAGCCGCAATGAAGACGGACAAAGGGTGACGGACTTCGCGGAAGCATTCGAAATGAGTGTAATTAACAATGCTTCGAGAAACGAGACAGTCATCTCATTATGTATGCAAGTGGAGGACACAACACGCAAGTTGACTACTGGCTGATGCGTCGTCTTCTCTGAAGTTTGTAATTGATCAGGGTGGGATACCATCGATCGGCATCGTTCTTCGACAAGAGCTGCTTATCCAAACTGACCTCAGACAACAGCGAAACTCCCGGCGCTGTACTGGGGAAAAGGCCAATTGGTGGCGCCTCCTCGAGTGTAAAAATGCGCTTCAGGATGCTCGCAGGCAAATCAATATTAATTTCACTGAGGACGTTCCAAGCATCGGAAGTCAGATTGTCGAGCAAATGCATAGCGCGACAAGGAACATCCTCCACAAAACAAAACATGGGAGACGCTACACAGACAAGGAAACGTGGTGGTGGAACACTGATATTCAGCAAATTCAGGAGGGAAAAAAGCAGCTGTTCAAGGCATGGTTCCGCTCAAAAGATAGCGCAAGCCATTCTTGGTACAAAACGCTAAAATATTTGGCTAAGCGGGCCGCAGCCAAAGCACAACCCACTCAGTACGACCGATTCTATGAGGAAGTGGATACGCCAGAAGGGGCAAGCAGGGTCTTTCGTCCTGCAAACGCGCGACGTCAAGCAAAAACTTCTGCGCAATCCCAAGGCCACCTGCTTTGCATGGATTACAAACGAAGAATCCCCTCATCCACCTGTTGAGAATGCCGACTCAGTCTTGGGCACCATCTTTAGGGTTCCAGAACTCGAAGTAGATGATGTCAAAGCTGCTTGTATGGAAGCTACTTGGTCAAAAGGGCGTTGTTATTCTCTCTGGCCTATTTAACAAGATCATCGACATAGGAACTAATCCCGAGGTCTGGTAGAGGAGCATAATAATCTCGATCTGGAAAGCCATAGGAGATATCGCTGAGTGTGCCAAGTATCGCCCGATTCGGTTGTTGTGCCAAACCATGAAGGTCATTGAAGGGGTGCTATATAGAAGGTTGCTTTGTCAGCCACACAAACAATCAACGCGGCTTTGTCATCGGCTGTATAAACACTGATGCCATCCATGCCATGCGACTACTTTTGGAGCGCCTTCGGGAGAAGAACATTCCGGTGCACATGGCATTTCTCCATCTCGGAAACCCCTTCGATTGAGTACCGCATGACCCTAAGGAAACACGGTACCCGGGAGGCTTACGTTGGCTTGATCACGCTCTTTTACTAAGGAGTCAACAGTGTTGTCCGCTGTCCAACTAGATAGCCGTCACCTTTCAATATAAGTGTTGGTGTTCATCAACGGTCCGCCTTGTCAGTGTTGTTTTTTGTTCTTTGCATGGACGCCGTCATTGTTTACCCCCAGTTGCTACATCCATGGTGCTCCTTTACGCCGACCGAGCCCTGCTACAACTCTGGCAAGACCGCCTAAGTGATGATGAATTGCGATTCAACATATGAAAAACGGAATAAACGAACCGTGGTCATCAGGTGGATGGCACTATTGCCCTCGACGGTGTGGACTTCGAGAAAGTGAAGAAGTTCGAATATCTAGGCTCCACCATCGACCAAGATGACGGAGACATGGCGCAAGTGCTAAGCCTGAGAAATCTGCGAACGAGCGAGGATTAAGTAAGTAAATGTAAAGTAATAATTTGAGACAACTGTGAGACGATTTACGTCAAAACAATTTGTGACAATATCCTCAGTTCTCGTTGACTCATTGATTCCACTACTGGTTTTAATAATGCAACGGTCAATATTTTCAGCTTCTCAAACGGCATCTCATATTAGTGTCATTTTGTAAAGTTTACAGCAAATGGAATCAAACATGATATTCCTGTGTAATATGCTCCAAAATTGCAGCATTTGCATATAACTATTTAAAAACAACCTTCTGCACCTTGTCGTGACCTTCACCCAAATATTTAATTGCAATTTTGTAGAGGATATTATTGCCGAAGTGGGAACGCCAAGGCTAAGTAGGAAAGGATCACTTTTCGAGCAGACTTTGCAGAATTAACCAACTCACTGTTTACAACAATGCTGAGGAGAAAGAAAGCTATTTTCTCATTGACCAACTCTAGGTTGGGGCACTGTCCATAGATATCGCTGAAGAGGCTCGTGAATTCTCGCTAACTACAATCGAAAGTGCCATCCGTACATTACAAATGTGCTAACTGGTACCGTTGAGTTTGTTGTCTTCATATTAAGTAGCCTATAAAGCTGAACCAGCAATGTCTGTTATTAAATAACTCTTTTACAGAGAACTATGAAGAAGATTATTACATTTCATCTGTACTAAGTAATATGAAAGTACCAGAGGAGTAGACGGTCAGCCAGTATGCTGTTAATACGTATATCATCTCGATTCAGCCTTTTGTCAGCATTACCACATTTGTGACATTTGAATGCTTTTATTTTTGAATATCGCCAATTTCTCCACATACTATGTTATGCTTCTTTATGGTCGAATAAAGCAAATTGAATAAATAAATGAATAAACTGATAATTGCATAAGTAATAGAATTATATAATAGGCCGTTGATTTTAAAAACAAAGTTGTCGATCACCAATGAAAAGCTCTCAGGTATTCATTCCATACTTTGTTATGTGCTCTCAAAAAAGGGGGAATAAACAATTGTGTATCACTGCGCACAGATCGATTTGGAGGTAATTTTGAAATTTTTCGTCAGCACCATCATTCATGTCGATGCATTCACAGCTAGCATTTAATGTTGATTATTAACGCCTCTGTTAGCTGTCGTTTCATCGACCTGGAGGAGCATCTCTATACATCAGTACCTTTTAGCGTCACCTTTCTGTTGGTTGATTTATGCGAATGTCATATTTTCCCTATTCATATGTGATGACCACTGACGTATTATGTCATAAAATGGCTGTCCAAGTCGCTATGCTTAAACAGTTATTAATCTCTTCATATCTCTTGACTGTGATTGCTAGGACTGTTCCACTTCCAAATGCAGAGTCGAGGAATTACCTTTCTCATCAATTACTATCAGTCTCCTCATACTTGAAGATTTCATCTGCGTACTAACTTTTTCACTCTATTTTCCCTTAGTGGCCTTCGTATTTCATCATTAGCATCACTTCATACATCGTGTCCTTCCTACTTATTATTTTATTGATGTTTGGTTCCCTCTATAGATATGAGTATTTCGTTTTGGAACACCTGTATAGATACGGGTATATCTGCATTATTTAGTAAACAACTTCGATCAATCAGTGAATCCGTTTAGGTTCTGGCTCCATAGCCAAGATCAAGTTCTTGTCCATGGATTTATGCAACCTGCACCTGTGAAGATCGTGCCAGAGACAAAACTCGTCGACAAGGCAGAGAAACGCCGCAAAGATCTTGTTCTATTGTGACTTTTCAGCTCATTTCGTCCTATTGCGCCAAACGCCAGTCAGGCGTCGTTAGGACTACATATGTTTCTTCCTCATTTTCTAGGTCTATACGTTTCTTCCCCTTACACTTGTAGGTGATGATAGTAACTGAGAGATTATCTGTACATAACTGTGATGAAGACGATGCAGTCGTGACATCATCCTGGCTTCAACGTGGTCACGCACGACAACAGCACATCCCCAAGTCAGCATAAAGGACAGAATCAAATGATTCGATCGAACCGTACATGAGACTACAGCTCTGACTCGATGATATCATGGCTTGTCGAGTAATTTAACTGCATTCTTCGGACTCATGCATGTTTCTCTATGCGTGGCGGAGGCGAAGCTTTTCTTTCGCCCGTTGCGTTCTTTGAGCATGGCAGAGCTGAGGCTGGGGCCTCCTGCGTAGTCGTTCGCAGAGTTTCTTCCTTCCTCATGTACTGCATTTCAAAGTAGTTCTTGCGAAAGCACGAAGGCACCTGAAATATCCCTATGAAACCACTTCGTATAGGAAGAAAATCGAACAAATGTGCGCTCTAAACATCAGCACTTGTGACCATGCGACAGGTTGCCGTAGCTAGTGAATGCACCAGTTAGTACGTTATAGGCTGCATTACCAAATACGCTAAATACGTTGAATGCTTTGAACAGCTGTGATTTCATCGATTTCGTCGTTCTCTCCGTCGATGCAGCTGACAATTTTTCCATCTTTCGCGATCCTGAACTCGACGCATCCAAGCAACGCCATGTAGACGTCGCAACGGATCTTCCCATCCTGTTGGCGGTCTGCCGCGTTCTTGCTTTCCATATTGCTGTGGCCAGTAGTACATCGCCTGGTGGCCGGCCTGCTGGCGATATAGGTTTCAGTTATCCGGAGTTTCCTTCTCCTAGCCTTTCTTCTTCTACGAAGTAGCTGCGAGACAGCACGGGCTGCGATCTTACAGGTAGCTTACAGCACCAGTTAGTGAGTGAGAGGATGCATTATCAAATATGCAAGTTTTTTTTGTGACTCTTTCGCCCCTTGAACTCTCGAATGACGACAGATTGTTTACACATAATACTAATTTGAAAAAGTAGTTGTCACCACCTCAAAGTGCAATCGTCGACTTCCCTTACCTGGCTGCTGATCGACTTGAAAAGAACACGAGTCGATATAAGGCAAAGTCTCCGCTTTTACATGAGGTTGTCGCTGATTATAGTAGAGTCCCTGATGTCCATTAAAATGTGTCCAGTCTGTGCTTCTTTACTTAGTTCCATAATTCACTCCCAGGTCGAGATATGTGGTTACCCCTCCAACTTATGGCACTCGCATATCATACAAGAATTTGATGTCATAAAAAACGTAGCTTCACCTTACAGATGAGTCTGAGAGAGTTTTTAATGCCCTTTCAAATGTGTCTAGCCTTATTCTTTAAGCCTCGCTTCCTTATCTTCCTCGTTATATCCGTTGTGACGACTTCATCACTAAATGAACGTGGTCGCTTCGCTCGCTGAGGACGCGCGCGGCCGGCCTCTTTCTGTCTCTCCACCGCGCGTGCGCCTGTCACTAATTCCGTCGACCCTTTGCGTGTGTACTCGTGCAAATCTTCGCCAGGTAGTGGTCGTTTTGCATATGATTTTGTGGTGAGCGGTCGGTTGGTGTAGAGGGCTGGTGGGGGGAATCAACTGTGACAAATCATTTTATTTCCAAGCGATGCGCACAGATATGCAGTTGAATATTCAACGATCCGTCTCCCCTCATTTGCACATAATTACATCTTAATTCAATCGCAATTATGAGGAACACCATCAAACGTTGGAATATACATTCGGCATGTCGAAGAACCCTCTCTCGAGATCGATGGAACAATCTTTGTAGTGAGGGATACGTGACGTTCCATAAAACTTCAGTGAGAAACGGGTTTGAAGATGTGAAAACTATTTGAAAACTACGAAGGAACATTTGTCCACATCGCACAGAGAGTGCACGTTTATGCTGCTCTTAGTCACCACCGTTCAGGTGCGTACTACGTTGTTCCTGTGAAGGTGCGGTTCCATAGCTAAACGGAGTATAGACGCAGTTCACCTACCTATGAAGTATATCAACAGCTTCTGCTAACGTAATTACAAGAACTGGTAAAATAATACCCAAGAGATATTGTCGGGAACACCTAGTATTTCTCCTCAAAAGTGCGGAATATTTATGACATAGTAGGTGTGACGGTGATGTTTTTTCGTTCGACTCTTTTACAGTTTGTGACCTGCCTCCCCCCCCCCCTCCTCCCTCCCCCCTCCGTTCACACGTTAGACCTGTTCAATTTAGCGGTCGCTGAGCAGTGCAGTTATTCAGTTTCTCCGCTCATTTTCGAACATTTTTATGAGATTTGCTTGGCCGAAAAGGTTGTGTGATCGTTTCGAAGTTCCAGTCCAACCGCGGACTGGTTCCAGCATTTGAGATCGTTTTCATGACTGCAGCTTAATCTTGCCACTCACGCATTTCACGTAGCTGGAAATCGTTGGTGTTTGGTACCCATCTGCGCTCTCTTCTTGTCGGCATCTTTGCAGAGATTCCTGCTTGTGTCTGTCTGTCCGTTGGATTTCAGCTGTGACAATTTCTTGGGTATAACTGAACTAGAATATGACTGCGACTCTCGTTTTCTATATCGGCTGTTGCCGCTCAAGGCGCTGTCGAATTCATAAGCAGACTATGTACGCGGTCGAGTAGATTCCTAAAGCGAAGATTTCAGTGAATAATTTACGTGACTGGTCGATTCGTTTGCAAATCCATTGCTCGAAGTCTTCCACCATCATTATTTTTGTATTCCATCAAGTGGACTGAAATGCAACAATGTATGTCGCATTAGTTAGTGCGTTGCGCTTCTTTAATTGTTTTCTACAGATCCTCGCCAGATTCAGCACTGACGAGATCATAGTCGTATCCGACCGCACCTTAGGTTCATGCCGAAATGAACGCTTTTCCAGCCTGTCCCTATTTTATTCTTCTAGAGGGACCGCGTGAGTGTGTTTTTTCATGTATATGTTCCTTGCTGCAATCCACATGCAAATCCTCCATGATGTTCACTTAATGATACGAACTTTTACTGTTTTACTGGTTTATTCGGAATTTTTAACTCTAAATGTTTTTTTCTGGAACAAGGTTAACACCATCTCGAGACTGTGGTTGCGATGTCTTCGAGAGTCTCCAAAGTTGTGGCGAGTCGTAAGGTAATGCACGGGAATTGTTTGCCAACTTGATACTGTGGTCTCAAAAGTAGGTTAGAAGCTACGATTTGCCCAGGTCGCAGTTCATCCCATCTAATCTGAGGTGTACACTCTCTGAAAAGAATGAGCGGAATGAGTGTGCGATTGGTTATACGAGCAATAAGATGCCCGATAATCAGAATTGTGGCCCTTCCTCAAAAAAAAGTATCTGTCGAGAATTTCAGTGCTTTTCACATCCTTCTATAATACATAAAATTGTTCACTTTCATGTCTTCCTGACATAAGTGGTCGTTAAAAAATGCGTAACAATATATGTGTGATGGATATTATTCCACAATTCAACAAAGGTGTTTTCAAGAGAACGGAAGTCATATTCAGAGGAATGTTCGCCTTTAAACCTTGGATACGGGGTGCAGCACCTTTTCTTCGTTACTTTCAAGCGACCAGAGGGAATTGGATATAGCCCTTAAAAATTATGCCGCCAAAGGATAAAACGATAGATTTTGAACTCAATTCGTTTTGTTGAGTTGCCTAAGAAGGTTTGCATGTTCATCTTGTCGAAACTGTGCATTTGTCGCAACGAAGTTCCGAAGTTCCTTTTTCAGTATCTTGGCACCGTCTTTCCTCCTCCCTCTTGCCATCCTACTCGCAGTTCATTGCCTCTCTCCCATTATCTTTCAGACCACAGTGATGTTTAAGCAAACGACAGTCAGTCTAAATGACGTCAAATGAGGTAAAACAGTGGTTGTTCCAATGTTCCCTGTTTATTTCCCCCCCTTTCGCACATTGTGTTTCTGGTCTCCTGATGTGTTTGCTGTTTTAGGGCACAGCTTTACAACTCCTTCCTTCGAGGTTCTACACAGATACAACAAGACGGGAAGAAATGCAAGGCGAGCGAGGTGAACTGAACTATATCCGTTCAGCGTTGCCGGAATGTCACTCTACCATAAGGTTGTCAGAATTCCTCTTCGACCTCTGCATAGAAATTGTTCTCGAAACGATCTCTCGTTTTTTTCGGCCTTCACATTTAGGAATGCGGCTTGTGATTTAACTGTGTGCATGCTTCGAAATTAGCTGACATCTCCATATATTTGGACGCAATGCATTTTTGACGAACATTTTTTTCTCGCTGGAATAACTAGTTGGATGCAGATCAAAGTAAAGTAAAGTAGTGGAAGCGGCTTGGCTTGGCATCGCCTTTAGCGTGAAATTCAGCTAGTTTGCTGGCTTCTAATCTGAAATTTTTGCCACGAATTCCAGTAAAAAGCAAATGACCTGTGCGAAAAACTGCTGAGCATAACTAATAGTAAAGACAAGCCAAATGGAATTCAATTGTAGCTCCCGGATTTGATAATCGGATGCTTCATCTGAATGTACCTACTACTGATCGCTCGTGCTTGCTGCCCTCTAGTAATGGTTTCTTTGAGGGTGCACATTCCACGTGGACAGACGCTTAGGCTGGCGTCGACATACGAGATAATGACGGAAGCGGCTGTGGCGGAGATGAATTTCGAGCGTTCTCACTTGCGAGAGCGAGAATCATCGAGGCGTAATTCTGTTCCGCCACAGAGCGAAATGCAGCGCAGGTTTTGGCAGCACGAGTCGGATATTCCGCTTGCGAGAGGGAGTCGAGGTAGATATCTGATGCGAAGTGTTATCTGTTACATACCTTTTCTTGCAGAAAAAAAAGAGGTTGCCAGCGATTTTTGCAACGGTTTAACGAGGTCGTCATGATTTTAAGACAGCACCGTGTTATTTTTTCCGGAAGACGAGAGGGGAAGGATGCAAGTGGAAAAGAACAAAGGCCCCGTTTTGTTTGTAAGCAAGGCGTCAGTATAATATAAGATTTTGCCACGTGTTTAGCGAGCACAGAGCCAGAACACGGCAACCTTAAGCCACGGTTATACATTGCTGTCAGCTTATTCCAGTGCATTCAGACTGCCGGTGCGAGTTTATTTTCGATGCTTCAGCGTTGTCGCCTTACTAGACGGACTTTATGATCGCTCAGATTTTATTAATCTCGCTTACATCACAAGTTTGGACTTGAGAACTTTGTGCTTATACCTGTCCCCTTGGAAATTAAAATCTCCATATGCATATGAAGCTGAGGCTGTGGGAAGATTTGATCTAGCAAAATCTCATGTTATCGTCGTTAATCGAACTATGAGAAAGATAAGGCGTTCTTGCAAGGACATCGTATTGGATTCTGATTGCTTCCACGAGGTGCTCAAACTCATGTAGAGTGCCTATGCTCACTTTGTTTGTAATTGATGCGATCAGTTCCTTGGATGTTCGAACGCTGTGTTGTTGGTGGTGAGCGATGTTGATGCAGTGCATATTGGCATTTTGTGGGGTCTGAAGACGTTCGAAAGCGACTTTTTAAAAGTACTCTTCTGCTGTTTCTTCATTGTTCTCCGTGGATGTTACTTGAATATGGTACCATCCTCGTACGTTGGTATATCGCTAGCAGGGTCATCGTCTTCCCCCTTCGTTTCTTCTATTCCTTTTCTTCTGGATTTGTTGTTTCTGCCACTGTCTTGTTCAGCATTTTTTGCATACTCCCAACCCTTGCTTCATTAAAAAAACGTTATTTTCAGCATAGCAATAAATAATTCTGGAGTTTATTCTTCTTGCAAATCACTGAAGCTTGCATATTCGGGATCGTCCCAGATGTTTTCAGACGACAGTTTCATAGCAGAGCATCAATCGATGAGCAACGATGAGGAATATTTCACCGACCAGAGAGTATTCCCTTCCCGTAATATCCTGGTGAACAACTGTCAACTGCCGGATAAGCTCACTCATCATCACAATCGGGCGGCGTGCTTCAAATCGCAATCAGCTGAAGTCGGAAAACCTGCAGATATCCATCCTCTTGACGGCCGGTTTGTTCATTACTTTCCGTTTCTTTGTGATTCAGGTAGCGATTGGTAGCAACCAGTCTGTGATAGAGTAATAGGTAAGCGAGCTGTTCCCTCTTTAGCACAGGTCCAGTTAAGGCAAACTCATCTTTCAAGATCGAACTACTTAAGATACGAAGGGAACACGAGGCTTTGAAAGGGTGGTGGAGTTCAACGAATTAACGAGCTGTCCAAGCTGCAGTGCTGTGGAACCATCGAACAACATTATTTGAAGGTTCTGCACTTTGTGCATCATTTCTCTATAGTTGTCTTGAAAGTGAGGTCATTTAGCTGTAACGGAGGTCATTTGTACGCATTCTGCGATTGTTTCTGTATAACATTACAGCAGGTCATGTCTATTCTAGTGTAGTGTTCTCTCCTTTAGATGTTGACAGTTTTTGGCTGTGGAGGTGATTATAACTTGGAGTTGCCATCAAACCATTTAATCTATTGTTCTTCTCATATTGTCCAAATACATGTCGTGAATTGAAAAATTTCTGCGACCAATCGTTGCCTCAGGAAAACCCTTGCTCGCATTGTTTTTAAAGGGAGCCAATCGGACTGATGAAGTGAAATATGAAAGCATTTCGACGTAGTCTTATACTTTCCTAACTGGATTTACTATTCACAGGCAGGGAAAATGAACTCAATTTCCGCGCTGAACCATTTAAAGCGATATCTGCGTCGTAGTATATTCTTTATTTCTGATTGGTTAGTATGTTCTCAGATCAAGCGATTTAGCAGCAGCGGAATATCTGCCTGTATTTTTGACTACATCGGCTTACGATATTACTCGGATACCACTACTCTCGCAAAAGATGATTGGAATCCATGTTCCCTGCCAAGGTGCAGTTTCATTACAACATTTTCAGTGAAAACATCGATCAGGGATCGATTCGAACGATGCGATGTCCATATGTGTTTGATTGCAACGAAAACTTTCACACGAATTGCACGCGACTGAATGAGGTATTTCCCCATGTGACGAGTGTTACTGAAAATGCAGAAGAAATATTCAAGGTGTTATTCTTCACTAAACGAGCGTCACTTTTATGCAGAACTTTTTATATGCACATATCGTGCACTGTAGTATGTATATCGATTACTAAGGCGATAAATGATATGCATAGAATCTTTGCTGAGAGAGCATCCGATAGGTTTTATTTTGGAGATTTCTTATTGAAATGCTTGATGGAGAGGTCTATCCGTGATGCCAACTGAATATTTTTATTTGTTGATCAATTTTCGCCATTGAAATCACTTTTCAGGAGAAAAAATTTGAGTTTCAGCAGTGTTTTGGTCAGATCGAGATTTTTCTGATTTAATGGATCTCTACAGAAACTCATGTTGTTCTGGTGGAAATCGGAAAAGTTTTATCGAGCAATAGAATTCACTGTTTTCTGATAAAATTATCATCTTTAATGTGCATCTGCATCGACCATTTGAAGAAATTGATATTGATGTGGTAGGGAGGTGATGAAAACATCGCCAAAGATGACACTTGACGGTCGAAAGGAAATGTTTGGATAAACGAAGGGAAATACAGGGACTGTTCATTCATGTCTTTCCATCTTTTGGCTATTTCCTGCTCCTCAGTCATGACTGCGCTTTGTTCTCTGGTGCCTTACACTGGCGTATACTAAAGTGGATGAGGGTGGTGCAGCCATTCTTCGAGTTTTCCTCTTCGATTAGTAAAGAGTAGTTAGTGGCGGATCCATTTCTAATAAAAAACGAACTATTGTAATTTGGCGTTCGCTTGGAAATTGTAAAAGCGTCTAGATCATGCCATCCTTCCACTTTCTTCCACTCTGCAGCACCGAATGGATCCGGCTGCGGCCGCGTTTTGCTAGCTTTTATTTTCGTTTAAAGGCATTAATATACGAGAATAGAATGATTATTTTTTGTGCTTTGATACATGCCTCGAATCTCGAGTGCACTTTATTCTTAAAATCTAAGGAGGGAACTTCTTGGTCGACCTTTTTCTTGCTCCAGAGAACCTGTATAAATAAGATGGCGTAGAATGAGGTAAGGGGCACCAATGAGAGAACGTTGTGGTCAAAACTCTTGGCCTCTTCGAGAACTGTATTTCTGCATTCAAGTAGCCTAGAGACGTAAGAATTTTGCTAGTGGCGCGCCAACTCCTGGAGATGAATGTTTCGAGTTTTAGATATCCTTTTTAAGACACCGTTTCATGGTTGTTCATTACGCAGCTCTTTTCTTTTTTCGTAGGAGAGAGGGGAATGAAAGGGAGTCTGCTTATTCGCTGATGCGGCCACGTATTTGAAGTGGAATTAGGAAGCGATTCTTCTACAGTTAGCACGGCTGTGCTTTAGTCTAGTTTCAGAAGGGAGAGAGAAAGGGGAGGGAGAGGAGGATTCAGAGAACCTATATTTGAATTGTGACTTTTGTTCACGAATAAACTCATTTTACTCAACTATTCAAATCCAGTGGACATTTTAGGGGGAGAGGGTTTATAAACAATGTGCGGGATTATATGGTGGTTAAATTGCGTAATGCTGATGCATTTATGCTGTTTTGCAGCGAATGAATGATGTGCGGCAATATGAGGACCATAATCACGATGTACCCGCAAGAAAGGTATGCGAATCAGTTGAAATTTTGGTACTTGTCCGATAAGTCTTTAGTTATGCAAACTTGGTCTGATCGAAAGTCCAGGTTACTTTTTATGCGCCTATGCGAATTTGCATACCCACGGCCCATTGTGTCGGCTTTCTTGACGTGTGCGTTATATNNTTTCACCGCTTACAAATGATCACATTGATCACATTGAACAGCTGTGATTTCATCGATTTCGTCGTTGTCTCCATCGATGCAGCTGGCAATTTTTCCATCTTTCTCGATCCTGAACTCGCCGCGTCCTAGCAGTGCCATGTAGAAGTCGAAACCCCATCTTGTTGGCAGTCTGCCGCGTTCTTGCTTTCCATATTGCCGTGGCCAGTGGTACATCGCCTGGTGGCCGGCCTGCTGGCGACGTAGGTTTCGGTTATTCGGAGTTTCCTTCTCCTAGCCTTTCTTCTTCCACGAAATACCTGCAAGGCAGCAGGGGCTGCGATCTTTTTCGCCGGATCGTACTCGCCGTGATGCGAAACCGTCATTGGGTAATGTGGCCATTTTTAAGTGTTGGCGCGCCACCACCAACCCCAGTCACACCCTGATGAATTTCGCCGTCGGTTGGTTCACGCCTTCTTATTCTGCATATTCGCAGGCGACCGTCATATCTGACGGCCCTTTCGCGACCCCTCCACCACGTCGAGCTGAGCGGCAGGAAACACGACTGCTCAGCAACCGCCCACCGACACCTACAACCATATATATGTATATATACGTGGAAGCAATTGCAGTATGTAGCTGCGAAAATTGCTGGGTGTGATGTTCACCAACGGATCACCTACACTGATGTTCATATAGATCTGTAAGACTGAACGATTCCCCCATCCACTTGGTGGGTAAAATTTTTCGCCAGTTGTCTACATGGTTGAGTCTCAGAGAAACGGCGTTTTTTCGAGTTTTTATGCGAAGAACTTGACTGGTTGCAATCTGAATGCACCATTGCTCGCACTTTATTTGTTATTGTTTACGAAACTCGTTGGGCGTGGTGAGCGCCATCATCTGGGCTCACACCTTCTCTTTTTTTATGTCACCACGCTTTGGCCGGGTTATTGTATCTTGGAGTAATTTCAATTTCAATTCGCATTTCATATAAAGTATTTCTCCGTTTGGCGTTAATTGAAAATGATACTGTAGTGTGGTAGGGTTCTGCAAACAGTGTTGTAATTCCAGAGATGCAAACATTTTGTGTTTGTCTCTTTACTGCAATCGAATCTTTTTTGTAGGTGAATGGTGTGCATACAAGTGGATATATCCAAAAGCATGGTATATGCGGTGGGGAAGATCGCGAGCATACGTTTACGAATTTGGCCGATCTGAATGCCGTGCCTTCTGTGCACTGTCCTAGTGACGGCTGTGACACCATTAGAAGTGAGAGCAAACATTGGTCTACAGGTAGGGGGCGAGTTGGTATGCGGTCATGCGACGAGTTTGCTGCGCAACTGAGAAGTAATGCTGGTGTACGGATAAGAAAGATAGGAGATGATGTTTGCTGTCGTGTTGCTAGAGTGGAACCATGTTTTTTTCTCATTTTGTTATAGAACTACTGTAGTTCTTCGTTAAGCGAATTAACGAGATATCCAGATGACGGGTGCTTCTAAAGTGGTCCACATTAGTTGCTGTGGTGCGCAGACATATGTCATCAGCAAACTCACGAGTGAGGCTTATAGTCTCCGATTTTGGCGCAAATAGCTTACGTCGACTAGCTTCCTGTTGCTCGTTTGGTCATATTTTCTATATTGGCTGACAACGTAGTCAGAAGGGATTCACAGGGGATCACAAGCAACTAAGTTTAATTTGCGCTAACGCTTTGATGTGCTGTTTTCCCTGCGATCTTTAACTCACCAATTATGGCATGTTTGGTTTCGCCGGCAAGCGGAGAACCATTTTTGGCAGTCTGTATCTGATTATCATATCTTTTATAGTTGTTTCTTAGTTGTCAAGACGAAAGTAACCCACGGAAAAAAACTTGCGTTGAACACTAACGCGAGAATTTGTCTGATTTTGTGGGAGGGGGAGGGAGGAGGGAGGGGAAGGGGGTTGTGCATGGTCGATAGGGAAGAGGGGCTAGATAGTCACCTCCCGCAGCCCGCGGCGTCTTGCTATCACGGAGCCCTACGACCGTGTGAGGTTTGAGGTTGCCATGTTTATGTGCGCTGGCTCGTCCAAAACAACTTTTAGAATCTTTTGCGACTACGCCGGTCGATAATGGAACGACACGTGACGCCTTTGATATGGATAAACTTTCTACATTGGCCGGCAAGGTATTGTTGCGATTCTTGTGAAGTCAGGGTTATGAATAACATTTGATGGTATTTCCTCTAGGCGTTCATGTAGAAGAGTCGCTATTGCGGTGCTGCTGTCGTTATTCCTGAATTGTGATATTATTCGTAAACTTGAGGGAACTTGAGGGAAGTTGCCAAAAATTGTGAATTGAAGGTAACGCTGCAACTGATTATCAGCTTTCAAAACCTTCACTGTGGAATTGTTTTTGTCATTTCGAGAGGCATCTAAAGTACGCCACTACATACTTATGGTGGCACTAAAATATTCGAATAATTTCAATCGAATTGAATGAGTCGCGGGAATCTGTCTTTCCGAGGTAGGATGGGACTGATTTTTTTTTTGGTGGTGTATTCTTCTGGGCCAAAATTTCACGTAGTAGGTTAAATACCTTACCTAACCTTAGAGCCTTAAAAGTCGATAATCAGCGTGCTGTCTTTGCTTCAACAGACAGTTTCGCGACCACATTTCGCACGATGCCTCACGCGATTTTAGCATAAGGATGGCACCTCATCCGCTGGCTAGGTGGGCCTTGATGTATGCGTTCCGCCATCTGGTTCACATGATTCAAGGGATCCAACGAAGGGCGCTTTTGTGAGCCTTAGTCCCAATCTAACATCTGTGGTGGTAGACGAGCAACATCGCCTAGTTAGACTGCTCAAACCCCACGTTACGACAAGGCACTCACTCAACGGCGGAGCAGGTTGAGTACGCACCACCGAAATGATTTATATAGATGTTATTTACCACTTGAATGCTTTTGCTTTTGCCGTCTGGATGCGACCAGGGTAATTGGCGATGGATTCCCTAATGGCGATTTTGTAAGTGGCATCTTTTTGTACGCAACATGATTCGATGGGAAGGAGGAAGCGGAGCAAAAGAAGCATGAATCGCTGGTTTTGAACTTCAGCGGGGGTAACTACCACTGCGTTGTTGCCATATGTTAATATATTCTGCTTTTTATTTATAAGATTAGTTGAGGGGGACGGCGGAAGAGAGAAAGGTGAGGGGTTTAGTTGACAAATTGATGGCTTGAACGATTCATTGATGTAATTCTTCGAGTTTCTTTTAGTGTAGTTCAAATCTACAGCTTTGTATGAACTTATTAACGTATCGACGGACCTGAATTTGAGTGACTGAGCCTTTTTGAAGAATCCGATATATCGGGGATTCGGCTATGAGAATAATCGTTCGATCACTGTGGCTACACCAGTTCGCTACTCTCCAGCCACTTTCAACTCGCCTCCGCCTGCTGGGGAGAGAGTTGCCGTCTATGAGCGGAAGGTTGCTTTCTTCATCAGATTCCTTTGCTAATATAGTTTTCGCAGTCATATTACGTACGGGCGGTCGAAATCGGGAGAAGTCACTCAGATGGCCTTGGGGAAATGAGTAGCAGTCAGTTGGTGAGCAAGTGCGAGCCCTTTTGAGATATATTTGATTGTGAACGATCGACGGTGCTAAGAGGATATTTGTTGTATGATTTGAAATTGATCACAAACACTACAAATATCAGCGAAGCATTGGTGGGTTGATCGTTTGGTGAACATACGGTGTAAGTGCTTTATTAGGTGTTGCAGTTGTTACGATAATCATAGAGATGGTGAGGATAGGGTAAATCGAAAATAGACAGCAACAGGTTAAAGCAGTCAAATAAGAGGATGCTTGCAATATGATTGCTGAACTCATGATAATGCCACTCTCGGCAAAATGCCATATGGAAGTTAGTTGGTCGATGTGATTTCGCATTCTTGAGCACGACGACTTGCAACGCTGTCATATATTAAATGAGTTCGGTGGTGATTAGTCAACGTTGTCATAGCTTGTCACGACACTTCAATGTTTGGATAGATCGTCAAAGGTAATTTTGCAGTAATTTGCTTAAGTTATTCAAACTGCCTCATAATTGCTGATAATAATCATGCGCATGCAGTCGATAGCCGTCGATTGTTGCGATTAAACATTTATATCTCCTAAGATGGATTACTCTATTGCTGAGACTATTCGTCTATGAAAGACGATAGTATAGGTAGTCACAGTTAATGACTAGGTGAATGTTTGCCTGTGGATTTGAGTGCGAATGTCCCAATTGAAGTCACTGCGGCAATATTAAGCGAAGATCCAATGATTTTTTCCTAACGGTTAGGGGTTTCGGAGTTGACTGAAAGCTTTTGCCATATTTCGACGTTCGTCGTTATTTCCAAATTTTCAGGAGACGGGCAATCTACTGCAAAGCAAAAAAGATGCGGTGACTCGAGATCCAGTTGCTACTTCTACTCCAGTTGGCGGGTCACCATCTATGGTGGTACTCCCAGCTGACGATTCGCCAAGTCGTGTGCTCAACCGTAGTGGTATTTCCACGATCACTGCGTCCACGATTTGCGACCCAAATTTTGAGCAGGACTATGTAGCTGAGATAAAGGTTTCATTTGTTTCTATGTGTGGTTTTTCTTTGAATGAGTGCATAGGAAATAAATTCATTAATGTGTATAGTCAACACTTATTAGCGTGCAAAAGTCGAATGCAAAGCACCGATCGATGTGGTTCCATCCGTTGACGACAGCATTTCAAGTGCTGTATATGACAGAACTTGCAATTTTTCGGTCCCATTCCACAGAATGAATTTTTTCTGGGAAGGCGTCTCGAGCTTTATGGACCAACTGGAAATTTTGATCATATTTATTATTAAAAGTGTTGGCGGAAGATTGATCGATCGATTACATTATATATTTAGAGAAATATCAGTGCAACGGTTCTGTTAACTGCATTTTTGGGAAGTATTTTGGAGGCTGTGTGCTGGTAAAATCTTGCGATGTCTTGAGAGAGTCAAATTTGAGAACGACTTTGTGGATTAATCATCAGTGAGTAGATTCGGATCTCGTGAAAGAGCTTTTAACCGGTTGTTTTGAATATGTGATCGAATAATTTGGTCACATTTTGTTCTTTTGGTAGTGGAAATTGTTTGAATGGAATGTTGGGAATAACTTGATGGTCATATGTGAAGGGTGCTGTCCAATATGCGTTAGGTTGAGTTTACGTGGCGTTATATCAGTGAAAGAAAGATGTGTAATGGTGAGTAATTTGCAATCAAACTGTTTTTCATGTGATGTGTTGCCTGTTTACCGAAGTAATATTGTTTGAATTTGAGCGCTTAAACGAAGGGATATTGATCCAGGAGGAACGTCTTTCGCAAGCGATCGTCGCCCTCGCTCATGCTAAAAACTTCAGCGGCAGCTATGGCACACTTGCTGAGGTATATTTTGCTGCTTGCCTCCTTATGGAGAATCGAATGCTTTGACAGGTCGGCTTGCTGCAAAACTTATCAGTTTGATCGATTCCTCCAGAAAACTAAATTTGCTAACTGCTGCTGGAAAGGAGAGACACTTTTGATTCCTATTCTCCTTTGTAAAATACTGTACGCTTTGTCGAAAAGTTTTTATTGCATTCAGTTCTCAAGCGCCACTTTCCGCATCATTTATAAGCATGCGGCATGCACCGTCAAACTGCTATAGTAAGTAAAGGTGGGTGCGCGTCGGCACGCTGACGCATCGTGAGCTTTGTAATGCCATCGAGTCGCTAGCACGCTAATTCCAGCTTGTTCTCAGTTGTTCGGTCTTGGACTTTTTCTTCACTCGTTGACTGTCTCAACTAGCTTGATTGAGAGTGAGCTGGAATGTTATTCAGCGATCTTAGGACTACGTTGTGGGGAGTGAGCTCATCATTCCGTTACAAATCATATAAATTCGCGGAGTTTTTTTTGTGTTTCTTTCAGCTTTGCGCACATCGTGAATTATTATTGTGTCGTGAGCGTCATGCAGTTCTTCATCGTGAATTGGAGCGTGTCAAGATGCTGCATCTTATTAAGAAACGGATTCCGCCACTGTCGCCAAAAATGCGGAGCAGCTTTGAAGTACTCTCGGTCGTCGTTCACCTCAACCGTAATTTCTGTATTAGGAGCTGTGGTGAAAGTTAGTTCATGTCATTTCCGGTCTGCTTTCAAATTTAAATATGTTGTCTCTCAAAAATCGCCATCGTAGTGCTGAGTGTTAAGCAACCCTTCGTATTTTTTCACAATCATAGGTGTGATGAACTTGAGTTATATGCAGTGGGATGTCCAGTTGTCACACTTGTTGTAAGAATAAAAATGACTTGTAACGTAATGCGACTGCCATAGAAATATAACGGCGGTGCCTTCTTCTGCTTACATGTTGTGCCAGTGGAATAGGTCCCTGCGATAAGGAAATGTGTAATTTTCAGTATTTTTGCGGAGCTTTCGTGTGAGCACGCTACCGTTCAACATAGGGACTAATTGCCAAAAACTGTCAGATATAACGATTTTGTGTCCAATATGCAGCATACGTGTATCGCCTTTCCTGTCTCCTGCGATGAATTGTGACTTTCTTTTTTCGTTTTCTCGGTAACTTTTGAGCCATCGGTGCAATCGTAGTTTCGTAGTTAACATTATCAAAAGCCGTTGCTTTTTATGTCGTCACTACCCACTATTTTCTGTCATTCGATATAGAGTTAACACTCGATGGTCAATAAAAAAATCCATTTCCATATGTTCTTCACCAACGTAACTGGACGAAAAGGAGAATGAGAGGTATCTCTTTCGAAATATAGCTGAAACACTCGAGTTTCTTTGTTTTCGGTCGCCTTCCAATGAGATCACCACGTATGACGAGTTGCGGCACTTCCAAAAATATTGCGCATAGCTAGATCCTTTCTCTCCTACATTTGTCCCATGTTTATTGGTTAGGAAGAAGGGCGTGACCTCGAGCGCAAAACTTTAGTGCATCTAACTTTTTGTGGTTGCACTCATACGTTATACGCTTAGTGAGCTGTTGCCGGCATGAGGAATTTGGAGGACGTGCCCTTTGTGCCGTTAATTCAGCAAACGATCACGTCATTACGGTTGGTGGTTTTCCATTGTATTGACCTTATTTCGGCTTGTAGCCATCATTTGGAGTAGCGCCAGTCATCACTGCCTTCGCATCGTTTACATTCACTTTGATCACTTTGAACAGCTGTGATTTCATCGATTTCGTTGTTCTCTCCATCGATGCAGCTGGCAATTTTTCCACCTTTCACGATCTTGAGCTCGCCGTGTCCAAGCAACGCCATATAGACGTCGCAACGGATCTTCCCATCTTGTTGGCGGTCTTCCGCGAGGTCGCTTGACCTCTCTCGGGTACCATTCAAGTATTCGCTTGGTCCACCTGTTGTCATTCATCCTTGCTACGTGACCAGCCCATCTTTGTTTTCTTTTGTACATCTCTTCAATGATGTCCTTTACACCAGATCTAGAACGCAAGTCTTCGTTCGCGATGTGTTGCAGTCTACTGATACCCACCATTCGCCTTTCCATGGCTCGTTGAGTGATCGCTAGTTTATTTTCTTCAGCGAGCGTGGTGTTCCACGTTTCGCACCCATACAGCAGTACAGGAAGGACGGTGGAATTGAAAAGTTCTGCTTTTAAGGATGGTGCTGTCTTCACGTCGCAGAAGATATCCTTGAGCTTGATGAAACTTGTCCACCCTGCTCTTCTTCTCCTGCTCAGCTCCAGACCCAAGTCGTTGTTCATTTGCACAGTTTGTCCTAAGTATACATACTGCTCCACGAGCTCGATGTTCTCACTACCGAGTTTCATAGTAAACTGAGGACAGACTGCGTTCTTCATCCACTTGGTTTTGCCTTCGTGAATGCTGAGCCCAATTTTCTTAGCCTCATTGCTAAGCTCATTTAATAGGTTCTGCAACTTTTGTGGCTCGTCCGCCACGAGTACTATGTCGTCCGCAAAGATGAGCATTTGAAGTTCTTCGCCGTCGACTTTGATGCCTGCCGGAGTCTTCATATTCCTTAGAACACCTTCGAGAGCCGAAGAAAAGGCTTTCGGTGAGCAGATATCTCCTTGTTTTACGCCTCTTCCAATTTTTATACTGACTGGTGTTTCGAATAGAGTGATCTCCGTGTGCGATTTGGATAGCGAATCTTTGATGATTCGAATGTAGGCGGGATCAACTCCTTGATCGGAGAGACTTTTAAGTACAGCGTTGTGCTCCACCGAGTCGAAGGCTTTCTTAAAGTCTACAAAGAGTAGGCATAGCGGCACCTTGTACTCCCTGCATCTTTCTATTAACTGAGTTAGGGCGAAAATGTGGTCGATCGTGGAGAACCGCTTTCGGAAGCCTGCCTGTTCACGTCTTGTGTTTTCATCGAGGATGGTTTCAATTCTGTTGTAGATTACTCTCATGAAAACTTTGTAGATATGTGACAGCAGGCATATCGGACGATAGTTGCGGATGTCCTCATGGTTTCCTTTTTTCGGTATCAGCACTGTTCGCGATCGTTTCCATTCCACCGGAATTTTCCCCAGGTTAAGGTACCACGAAAACCGAGCGCTTAACGCTTTTGTAAGAATGTCGCCACCGGCTCGGATTTCTTCCACTCGTATTCGATCAGCACCTGGCGCTTTCTTTAGCTTCGTGGCGCGTATCGCCTTCTCGACCTCGCTGGGTGTTATTTCCGGAACGGACGAAGATATAGTTAGATCGGGGGCTTTTACTGGAACCGCCGACGAAAACAGTTTCTCGTAGAATGTTTTGCATATTTCTTCCATTCGTTTCCGATCGGTTGTTCTCCCCCTTGTGCCGTCGACGAACGCCGCTGGGATCTTCTGACGCAGTTGTACTTCTCTCCAAGCTTCCTTCAGACTTGTCTTCTCTTCTGCTGCTTTCCGTAGCTTCTGCTTCCTGTAAGCGTCATAATCTTCTGACATCTTCCTTCGTAACAGCTTGCATAATAGTTTGTATTCCAATCCGGTACTGCCTTTCGCTGCCATTTGTCGCCTTTTATGAAGAAGACCAATCGTATCGGTGCAAAGACGGTTCCGGGGCTGTTTTACGGCGCTTACAGTGGCTGCAGCTTTACAGTTCGCAAGCTTCTTGAGGAAGCAACCGTAGTCTGTGTCTATATCGCTGCCAGAAATTTCCCATCTTTCTTTTTGAACTGCTTGCAAGAAGAGGTCGGGGGCTAACTGCTTGGCCCTTTCCCGATATAGTGCTTTCCTTCGGATTCTTTCTTCTGCTCGGAAGTCTATTGCAACTTTCGCCCTTAAAAGACGGTGATCCGAGTGAACGGACACGGCGGATTCTGATAGTACCGTCACGTCTGTCACCAGTCTTCGTTTGTCGGTAAGGACGTAGTCGATTTCATTCCTTGTTGTGTTGTTTGGGGAGCGCCACGTCCAGCGCCTCCCGAGCCTTTTGGTGAAGAAAGAATTCATAATATACAGTTTGGCAGATTCAGCGAAATCAGCAAGTCTTCTGCCTCTCTCGTTCCTTTTTCCAAGTCCGAAGTTGCCAATATATTGTTCTCGCCCCTCCCTTGCACCCAGTTTAGCGTTGAAGTCACCGAGAATTATCGTGAAGGTCGACTTTCTTCTAACGATTTCCTCCAGTCCGTCGTAAAACCGTTCAATGTCTTCATCGTCCGATGCAGATGTGGGAGCATAGGCTGCGATTATTTTCAGTGTGGTCTTCGTGTCGACCTTCATAACCAGCACGCCAAGACGCGAGGAAATGATCTCACACGACACTACTCTGCTCGTTATTTGAGGCCGCACGATGAATCCTACGCCTCCCGTTCCTCCCTCAGCAGCTCCCAGCATCACTTGCGTTCCGTCCCTCCACTTTGCGTCCAGTTCTGTCTTCCTTCTGGTCTCGTTTATTGCCAGGATGTCGATGCGGACGTTTTTGATTTCTTGTAGCAGCAGATCAACCAAGTGATCGCTGCTGAGTGTCCGAACGTTAAAAGTTCCCAGCGATATATTGCATACGGACGGTCTCAATACTGCGAGATTTTTAGCACCCTCTGCTCCCTCATCAATTCCTTCGCCACCGTCACTGCGAAGGCGACAGGGAGCTACGCAGGACTGAGGGCCATCTTTTTTCGTCTTGCTTTCCATATTGCTATGGCCAGTGGTACGTCGCCTGGTGGCCGGCCTGCTGGCGACGTAGGTTTCGATTGTTCGGAGTTTCCTTCTCCTAGCCTTTCTTCTTCCACGAAGTACCCGCAAGGCAGCAGGGGCTGCGATCTTTTTCGGCGGATCGTACTCGCCGTGATGCGAAACCGTCATTGGGTAATGTGACCATTTTTTGAGTGTTGGCGCGCCACCGCCAACCCCAGTCACACCCTGATGAATTTCGCCGCCGGTTCGTTCGCGCCTGCTTATTCAACATATTCGCAGGCAACCGCCATATCTGGCGGCTGTTCCGTACTCCATTATCATATCGAGCTGAACGAAAGGAAACACGACCGCTCCGCAGTCGTTCAACTAACCCGAATTCCGTCGGTTTGGTCGCGCCTGTTTATTCAGCATATCCGCAGGCAGCCGTCATATCTGATGGCCGTTTCGCGATCCTTCCCCGCGTCGAGCTGAGCGAAATGAGACACGACCGCTCAGCGACCATCCATGCCAGCGAACCATCATCGTTTACATTATTTGATTTTAATCGAATGTCATTGAATGTCATTACGGTTGGCCTCAAGTATAGGTTATGTGAAAAGAGTAAACTTTCAGAGGATGCATATGCATTCTTGGCCTTACTGAAAGCAGCTGATCAGGTGGATGCTACAGAGGCGGTTACGCCAATTGGTGGTCGAACGATGCGAGTCAGTACCGTCCACTTCAATGGTCATATTCTGTTCACTAATATGCCGCTCGATTTTACTGTCACTGTTGAGATATACGCCTTGGTATGCGTTTATATTCTTTTTTATGATGCGAACCGATGTTCTCGCTGTCATTTTTGTTTTCTTTGCAGCTACAAATGCGAGGTGAAGGCATTTGGTTCACTCGGCTGTTGTTGATATTGTGTACCTCAAATTTCCAGAGTGCGTTCGTTGGCAGCCTCAAAGAGCGAGTGAGAGAGTGGAGGGGGAGGGGAGGTATCAGTTGGCCTAATAGCACTTCAGACATCCGAAGGAGATGGAACACTTTGTCGTATAAATATTCCATTTTCTGTAGCTTAGCGACGATCGTTGAAATTTTCGGATTTGCTATTGTTTCGCTGCCTATTCGGCAAGCTCTAGTTTTGAGCACTTGTTGAATGCGCTCTCAGAAATTCGGCAACATCAGACAAAGTGTGGCCGTTGAATATCAAGTCAATGCCGTTCTGATGCCTCTTCATTGTTCAGATGCGGTTTCACAGATTCGCATTTCTGAAGCATTTGCGGCTTAACCCTTTCTGCGGCCATGTATGCCTGCCTAGTAGTGTTGGCTCAGCAATAATTTCTTCTTTGAACCTTAATGTCGTTCCATCAGCTTCATAATTGATTGTAGACATTTAAAACCACGAAGACTTTGGATGCTTGAAGGCGTTCACTTCGGTCATATCCGGAAATGATCGTTTTGCAGTTTCGTTCGTTGCATTATGAATGCATCACTGTGTCGGCTTTATTGTTTGTCGGCAGTTTGTCACACTGTTTGATCTGATGGACGACATTGCAGAACGCATCTCGTGCAGACTAGATAGCACAATTTTCGTATTTCATTTAATCGCTCGCTTAGTTTATTTCTTGTTGTTTTATTTTAGCACCAATTGCAGAAAATATGCGAGTCGAAACGTCGAGATGATCGTTACTGCTCTGTGCTGAGAAATAAAGCGAAGTCGCTGCTGAATCCGAATATTTGTGTTGGTGAGTCGATTATTGTCCACTGAGAATTGAATTTAACTCCTCACCAAGTTTAAATGGAGTTATCTGAGTAATGATTGTATTGGAATTACCTAATCGATAAATCGTTCTAGTTTATTCCGCTTGAAGCTCTCAAATTGATGCATTCGTTGTTAGACATTCCACACATCATATAACATTTTCATAGCTTGCAGTCTTTCATCCCCCCCCCTCCCCCCTCCCCTCCCCTCCTAGCTCTGTAATACGCAATATCTGGTCGTTAAATATCTTATGTTCATAAGTTGTTCTGTAGGCGAAGAGAGGCAAAACTGTCTATAATTTTCGTCGGACTGGATAAAAAGGTGGGAACTTCGGCGGATATCGCGTATAATGAAAGAGGAGAATTACTGTGAAGGATGAAGTAGTTATGAGGAAGGATGGGATTAAGATGCATTGGGGATAGGGTGGAGGCAGAAACAGGGAGCTCACTAATCAGTGTCAGTATACTCAGTAATATTCTGCAGAGCGCTGTGAGATCTACCAAGAGTACATATGTTTTTCAAAAGTGTAATTTATAGACGTGACATAATGTGTGATGTTTCATAAGTGCTTGAGATGGATACCGAGGGTTGTTGGTCACGAAAGAAGTGATGGCTAGGCTTCGTCGTTCAGATTAAGTTTATATGGTCTGTGCCACCGATCGAATGCAGTGCTATGAACCTAACGGTTACGAATTTGGACCCCAGTTAAAGTGTAACCTCATTCGCAGAATGTGTTATGCTTTCTTGCATCACGTGATATATCTCACTGTTTCTTCGTAGTTTAGGGAAGCAGTCAATGACTGATGAATCGGTTGTGAGCTCATCCGAATTCACCTTGTGTGGTAGGGTGCTGCTGAACCGAGATACGATTGGTACCCAACGCTTTTACTTGGATAATGTCGAATATCCCCTCGAGGGGACTATTGAACTAAAGTCGTGGTGCACTCCCATTCCGGCAATAATTGAGACTGGATTCAGCGGGTTTTTGGTTCGTTTTTTAACAGTTCTTAGGCGCTACCGCCGGCAGAAGGCAGAGCTTTATATTCTGCATATTTAAGCATAAAAGGATTCGAAAACGACCTCTTTCAAATAGTTCATTTTTCTAGAGTGACCGAATATGTGAGTCATATATACGGGTGTTTTTGGTATAAATGTTGCAGGATTCATGTGAACCTTCAGTTTTGGGCTCTTCGATTTCTTAATCCGTTTCCATTTTCTTCTTTCTTTATTTCCGTCTAATTTTTCTGATTCTGGAAATTTTATGCCCCCTGTATGAAATCGATGTGGAAAAGGTGACGAGGAATTGCTCACTGTACTATGAACACTGCAAGAATGAAACGATGATATTGATGTGTTGGGCTGCAGCCGTCATAAAGTGTGAGGTAAACAACGACGTAATAGTTTAGGCCGTTGCATAATTGGTACATTGCATCATTCTATGCTTTTTTGATGTTTGATTTGATTGCGTTCGCTGCAATAATTGGCGTTATATGTGATGGAATACTGTTTAGATGATGTATGAAGTGGTGTCGGATTTGGCATCGTGGGCTCGTTATTGGGCCGTATTGCGGCGTGGAGTGGTGCGCTTCTGGAGATATCCCGGCGATGAAGCAGCTGAGAAAAGTGCCATCGCTGATATGGATTTGACAAAGTGTGTGAACAAGAAAATTAAGCCAGCGACATTTGATGTTTGCTTCCATCCGAATTCATTCTGCGTTGATCTGCTACTCTCAACTAGACCATCAATTGTGGAAAAGAAGAGGTGAGGCAATGAGCAATAACAAATAATTTCAAGTAAAGTAGTTGAGGTCAGGAATAATCCAAATGGACGTCGATTCAGCTGTTCTTTTTCGTGACTTGTTCACTAACTATCGATCTTTGGTTCAAAATAAGCAACTATTTAAGTAACATTTATAGGTCTCCCTTATCAGAGGATTTCTTTCCGCCTATTTGAATGATTGATTGATTCGGTTTCATTCTTGGCATCATTTAGGGCGCACTTTTTCCAATTCCGATAATAAAACGACCGCATAGTGGTTGGAAGTTGGTGATCATGTAAAACGCCCAGTAAGTGATTGACGACAAAATAACTATGTAAAGATTGGGGGTGAGCTATTTGTGGATGTGTAGTGATGAAAAGACCGCTATGAAAAGATCCGTACAAACAACTTCCTTGTTTTTAATGTTTTACTACTTTATGGATGAATTTCATTCGCATTATTAGAACACTGTTGAAGTTACAGATATCCTGTTGTGAAAGTTGTGATCGTGGGATTAGCTACCGTTCATCGAGATTCAAGAGTTTTTCCTGGTTGTAGTGAGTTATGACTTTGCAGAGTGCTTCTTTCGGCAGATACGAAAGAACAGTGTGTGGCATGGATTGATGCTATCAATGAAACGCTCGCACTTCTTCGAGGATGAGCGCCAATCGTCTGACTGACTGCATTATCTTTCGGCAGTCTTCTCGGTTTCTAAAATCCTTACTGTGGCATTGTCAGTTCTCATCTGATTCTGCTCCGTTTTCTTTTTGTTTTCACTCTGCTCTTCTCCTCCTTCTCCCCTCCCCCCTCCTCTAACCTCCAGTAACTGAGACACAACTTGCGTTGCTTTTAGTCGTTTTCGCTATCTGTTGAAATGATTCATTTTTTGTTGATACGTTCGGCAATCTTATGTCGGCAATCTCGTTTTTCAACACCCTCTGAAGGGTTTTGTAAAAGTATGTTGTTGTTAAGAAACGTGGGAATATCCGTCAGTGTCATATTCTTATTCAGCGCGGTATCGATTGCCTCATTCTTTCGTATGTGAAAAGCAGTGATGTGATTTCGATTATCTCAATGCCTAACTATTCGACCTCATCTCAATTGTCCATAAATGTTGCCATTCATGGGTTTCGCTCATGAGGCGCCACCAACTTTACTATACATTCGGTACAATAAGAATATGGAGTGGCCTCAGTTCTACACATTTCATAACTGTGCTCCCTCCTGTAGCTTAGTTGATTGTCATGAGTGTTGATCTCTTGAATAAGCACAAGTTTTGGGAACTAGAACTCCCCCACTGCTCGGCATAACTGTGACATGGATTAAGAATGTTTACTGATGGGAGTGTAGGTGAGAGCATTCATATGCATAAGTCGCTTTGCCTTCACCATTGATGTTAGACAGCATAAAGCAGCGATTATTGAAGTAGTACGACGACACACGAACGGGAAATATGAGTCATCAGATCGAATCAACTTGGCTTGAATTCTGCTCGAGCATTCAGCTCACCGCCTCAATCGACGACGGTCGTCTCCATTCGGTCGACTTTTCGAGTTTTTCTCTCTCTTCTCTTTCTTTCCTCAACCTCCTCTCCCCTGAAATCAAACTCGGACTGTAGACACAGCAAAAGTACCTAAATTTCAATACTTAAGTGGTAGGTGCCACTGCAACGTTCAAACATTCAAAATCAAAGGAAACGCTTTCAGCACAAACCTTATCAAAATCAATTTTAACATGACGTATAAACTGATCAGGTAAACTATTTAAAGCGCTATCAGATTTCAGATGTAACGATTCAAATCGACTGGGTCCGAATAGGTCTTTGAAGCAGTTCCTGGAATGTTTTGCAACAAAATCTTATGGCTTTTCGAAGAGATCAAAGTGTCAAAGTGTCAAAATTTTGCGACTTTTCACTTAATCTAGAATCATCTGAATGGCCTTCGCGAAAAAGTAAATCATTTGAATCGCCTAATGAAGAGAAAATCCGCCAAGTGCGTCGTCCTCAGACTTTTGTGAGCGTTTCCATCTGTCGGCGCATTTTCTTCATTTCCATCACCGTTTGCTGTTATTGCCGTCTATCCAATCTCTTCTGTTATTCATAACCATTCGATGAGGGGAACAGCTGCCTGACATCGAGATCCTGAGCGCGTTATTAGGTTTCGCGAGTCCAATATCAGAAAGACGAATAGAAACGTTCTGGGTATCCCTGTTTCCGGCTACTTACTGCTCGTCCAATTCCTCATTCAGATTCCGGAAAATTCTGGCCGAAACGTTGAGTCGGAACAGAATTGCTGCTGCGAAGAATAAAATAGACCTATGTGAGCATGCTCCAATGTACGTTTGGAATCCGTGGTGGAAAGTGCCCATACATAGACTGACTTGTATCCATCGTAAACTACTGCCTCTCGTGCCAACCAATTGCCACTTAAAACTAGAAGTGGTGAACTGCGCACACAAAACAATTGGTTCAACCGTTTATAATCGCGACGAGTATTGCCCGATGTTGCCCGATCTCGAATCCGTTCTCAGCACACTTTAACCCCGCTGCACCAAACCAATCGGCTCGCGTAACAGAGACGTATCGATTCGTTGAATGGGAATGTATTCGGAGCCATTTCTCAAAAAGTTCTGAGTTCCGGTTTCTTCCTCCCTCTAGATCTCCGGCCTTTTTATTCCGATGATTTCCAAAAACGAATATACCATTGAGTTTCGTACCGTTGAGCTGAGCGATTCGGAGCCATTCATGCTATACGCCATTCTATCGTATTTAACTTCAAACTCATACTTCAAGCCTGAGACTGCATAATCTAGCCGATTATTTGCTTACTCTTTGACTTCTTTCTCCTGCTCTTTTTCTTGTCTCGTTCGTTTGATGCACGACTCCCTCTACTTCGCCTCTTCTTCCTTTTCTTCTTCTTGCCTTCAACACCAGGTGCATTCACGTCCGATCCAGATGAGCCACTAAAAACTATTCCTCACGACAAAACGTGAATGCTTCATTGAATTTCGAGAAAATGCATTTCGTGCTTGTTTCATACACGAATCTATCCTGTCCACCATCTCCCAGTCTTCCTCCTCCCAAGTCCCCAATTCAGAGAGCAAAATAGACTGCAAATTCGTAGGTTGACCTTCTAGGGAAGTTGCAGACTGCTGACCAAACGGATACAGCCGTGAACGAAGAAGAAAAGAGAGAATAGAAGAGGAACATGAGAGTCGCATTCGCTATGCTGCAATTCAGAAGAAGGCCATGTGAGGAGTTGGAATGTCTAGCTGAAAGAATGAAATGCCTCGCCCACAAGATGCCCGCTGGTTGAGTTATGATTAGTGGTGTCATTGTACCAAACAGTACTGTACTTTTTCTACCGTACCTGTACTTACACCAACTGTGCACAGTAGTGTACAAAACTAAAATTCGAAAGTAGAGTATAAGTAGAGCACAATCCGATTTTCAGAGGGCGGCAGAAGAAAAGCATTGCACCGATTTTTTTTGTAAAAAGTACAGGTACACTGTAGCCCCTTTTTACTGTACTTCTACTTGAAATATACTTCATCAGAAAAAACTCGTGAAAATTTTAGTGCGCTTCCGCAGTTTCAAGTTTCAGCGTTCGGTCCCGAAGTGACTTTATCGTTTGCTATGGGCAACAAGCTGTTCAATTGAAAATCTCGGGCTGGGTTTTCTGTCCTAGATGATCAATGTGATCAATAAAAATGAGTAAATTTCTTAAATTTTAGGCGCGTCTTTCTTGTGTACCAGCTGATTTTTGAAGACATAGTTCTTTTTCTCATCCTTTATTAGAGACTTAGGGGGAGGGAGGGGGGTTATTTTATACTCTATACGAAAGAATAAACTCTATACGCTTCCATTAGGGTACCGAGGCCCGTGGTTTTGCATTGTTGTAGCCAATAAATGACGCCACCTCGCTGGCCAGGCGAGCAGGCCACTTATATATATGTATATATACATATATATTCAGTTCGGAGTTTCGGTTATTCGGAGTTTCCTTCTCCTAGCCTTTCTTCTTCCACGAAGTACCTGCAAGGCAGCAGGGGCTGCGATCTTTTTCGGCGGATCGTACTCGCCGTGATGCGAAACCGTCATTGGGTAATGTGACCATTTTTTAAGCGTTGGCGCGCCACCGCCAACACCAGTCACACCCTGATGAATTTCGCCGTCGGTTGGTTCACGCCTACTTATTCTGCATATTCGCAGGCGACCGTCATATCTGACGGTCCTTCGCGACCCTTCCACCGCATCGAGCTGAGCGGTAGGAAACCGACCGCTCAGTAGCCGCCCAACGACATCGGTTGTCGAAATGACATTACATTCAGGTTTTTTCAGGTTTTCTATGATGGCATCAGTAATTATTATATTCAGGTTGAGAAGGGTCTGCAAAATTGTTTATTTGAATCGTGATAATTGTTTTTAATTTTTATGATCTTTTAAAATAGTTGCATTTTCTTTGTGAGAATGCTGCGAATGATCGAGTGAAAGACCTATTTGCTGTTTTTACATTCATTCAATAATATCGCACTGAGGCATCGAAGCGGATATTTATTTCCACTCTTTAATATCCGTCTCTACGATATCAGGAACATGAGTCATCTTTAAGGAATTTATCGAGGGAGGGGGGAGGCGAAGGGAAGGTTGAGGAGGGGGAACGGAGGGCTGTTCAGGAAAAAAGGGAATACACAAGATGGCGATTCAATTACAGTATACGAAGAGGAGAGTGTTTTGTTGAATAACATGAAGTTTGCATACAGTATTCTTATTTGGTTACTCGTTTAAAGCGCTGATTTTCACGTTTCTATTGTTTTCACTTGCGATCTCAAAAAATATTCACTTCAATCACATGTTGTCCTAGAACTTACGGCAAATGTCACTGTAGGCCTTTGCTATTAATGGTTTGAAGTAAGTAAATGAAGATGGGCTGAGGTGGGGAGGGGAGGAGGGGAGTGGGATTCAGCCTCCGTAAAAAGCTTTTTAGGGACGACTTAGCTCTAGCCGACTCAATTAAGGAAACTGCTCCCAAAATTCCCCTAATACCAAAGTGGTTTTCGAAGTGAAAACCTTTAAACCGCGTATTATATGATGCTGTGAAAATGTGAAAACCCCTTCACCCTCTCGCTTGAAAATCTCCTACGTAAGTTCTACAAATGCCCTTATTGCAAATGCCAAAGGATAAAAGTAAAACTTACACGCCGTCATCCGTCTCACTTGTCCTAAACAAATAAGTATATAAATTCTCCAGCATATCATAAACTCTGAACAGATGTTGACAAACACTGTACACTATGAAACTTTGTTAAAGTCGTCACTCGAAGATTCCAAACAAGTAATATTATATAGATCTGTAATAATATGATAACCATGGCATCATCTTTTGTGCTATAAAGACATCTCGTTATGAAGACATCCTCTAGTGCAGAAGGTGTGATGTCGATTCTCAGCTGATCATTACTTCCGGCCTATCGGCAAGAAAAAACAGCTTACCTCCCCTCCTTGCTAGATTCTGTTGATCCCTTTCTTGTACGCAGCTGAAGAATAATTCGAATGTTATTTGATAGGAAGTTCACTTTGCTTGCTGAATATCTTTTATGTTGTCAGTTGTATGGCAACTTGAAAATTTTGGGACTTCCATGTACGAACCCATTCCCTGATTTACCTTCGAACATTTCTAGAACATTTTGAAATCGGTCATTGTTCGACCCACTGAAGGAAAACACTTCAGAGCTTATTTCATGTGACGACCATTAACTGCTTCATGATAATAAATGTCTTGAATTTCCACAATTTTGGCAGTGTTCTAAAAGCAAAAGACGTTTTGGTGCCATAATCGTGAGACTCAATTGATTTAAGGAAGGCAGGACGAATGGAAGAGTGTGAGCACCCATTCGGCAAATGCGCCACTTTATTTATCATAGTAAATGTATTTTGTAAAACCTTTGTCTCCACGACGGCTCGAACTTGAGGGCTTAATGACAGAGGGGAATTGAAGAAGTTACACGAGAACGGGGTGATCGAGCAGGAAGGAAGGGAAGACTGTTGAAGTTTGGGTCCAGAATTAATGTGAGTATCGATGCTATGAATTCCATTCGGATCGCCTCAGTAGATGTTGAGTTGAAATATTTGAACATGTGGAAAGTGGAATGATTGTTGGCCAAGTGAAAAGCATGTGGAAAATAAGGTTGTCAACGGATAAGATTATCAACGGATATTGGGCTCAACGATGGTGCGCATTATTATAATTGTCTTGCCAGGAGTGAAAAATAACGTAGAGAACAACCGCTTGGTGAGCCAAGCTCACTACGACTGAGCTGCTTGCTTCCCGGTGTCTCATAAGCCACAGTTGCTGTGTTGTTTTTCGACAATACAGATACGATTGCCTTTGTTAGGCTTGTTCGTGGAGATCACGGTTCAGTAATGTGCGGGAGAGCGCTGATTCTGCCAAATTTTAGTTGCTGCATGTCAGGTCAACTGAAGAAATCTCATACGCTCAGAAGAATGGGAGAGTGGCGGAGAAAGTCGCCGGAGAAGGGGAACTGGAAAGTCGACAGAGCTGACAAGACTTGGCGACAAATACTGCGGTGCTGCCGAAGAGGTGTCGAACCTTCAAATCGGTCGTTGGCGTGCCCGAGCTATCCATGCGGATCGCTCCACGCACAACTTAGCTGAATTTTTCATGATAGGTGTTGCTTTGGATCCTTACGCCACTCTTGACAAAAAAAACTTGCCACATTCACCTTCATGAGAAATGAAAGGTGAGGGCGAATCCCATGTGCGGTTGCCAGTTAACATAATTCGTTGAGTTTTCTATGAATGCTTCTCTTTTCACTGCTAATCAATTGAATCATCATTGCTACGAGCAAATTTTTCATATACAAACTGGGCATGAAACGATCGTTGAGATGCTAAGCGAGTGGAACAAACCTTAGCCGTTGCATAGGTATCCGTAGTTGTAAGAAGTGGCTTCGCTGTGAATGTGCTCGTCGTAGGACGTATGTTAGCTTCACTTTCTCGACTCATCTTGGGAGGAAACTGAAGATGAGGAAATGTTTCCCGGTATACGTCATAACTTCGTTTCAATCAAGGTTGCCTCGTGTTGCTGCATATAAGACACTCAATTTGGCGATATCGTGACGAACGGAATGGATGGAGGAGCGCACTGTGAAAGAAATGACTGCTGTACATGCATTTCAGTTTTGAAACCAATAAATACAGTTAACGTTGGTTCAGAGTACAACGTGCAACTTGAACTTTACGTGCAGACATCATCATATCCTAGCACGAGCCATCATTTGGCTACTGAAAATATCGAGTAATGCAATGCGTTTTTCACTTTTAAATGATAAATATACCACAGGTTTCTGTAGCGGAATGCAAAACAGGAACACTTGAAACTTGTATCGGAACGCAAGGAGGGGTGGTGACCGCGATCGAAATTCAATGAAACCTTTTAAGCCCTTCAGTCATTGTAGTTACAATTCAACAGCCAGGGACCTGCCAAATGAATCAGGCGCGTGATCATCCGTTGTGATGTGCCTTAACTTTATTGCAGCATTAAGATGTGATGTGCCCAAACCAATTCCTTAGCAGACAGCAATATAGAACCTACGTAACGGATCAGTTCGATAGTAGGTTTCAGGTCTGGCAGTTCATGCCTCATAAGGTTGTCTGAGTTCATCTGTGCTGAACAAGGAAACGGTGTGCTAGTCTCTGCTCTCGTTCCTCTTATAAACAGTGGTGTACCGCAGCAATTGGCGAGCAAAACCCCTAGCGGATATGGCAAAAATGATCCAAAAGGGAAAAATTCAACGTAAATCGAATCAAATGCGAGCGGATGTCGGTGAAGTTTGATCAAGCACGTTTAGTCAGTCTAAAGCCTCTACTTTCTCGCTATGGATTGCGATTCTATAAAATAGTGCTAATCTCATTGCTTATTCAGGAATCAACTTATTAGGCTGCTTGGAAATAATGCGAAAAGCATTTCAGTGCACAATTTCGATGATTCTGCAGTGGCGCTTCGAAAAACATCGCTAATTAAATTATGCATGCATCAACACCGTTATTATTGCGCTCTTTCTTACTCTCCCTTCTTTATAATTCTCTTCTTTTATTGCACACCAACCTTGCTGATGCTGAAGAGAGGTACAAAATATATTAGAACGAACACCTCAAATTCATTTGCATATAATGCGATACGACAGTCAATGAAATGATCTGCGCAACTTCCACATCGTACATATGAAACGGTTATCTGTCTATGTGAGTTAACCACTGCGATATAATTTGCTGGTGAATTGCAAATAAATGTGCACCACCCCGTTGCTCCACACAAATCAAATCAAATTACTTGACAAACGACTGCGATTGATGCATTCTTAGTAATACGGGCACCGTAGTTTCTCCTTCGAGGAGCAAAAAAACTTGAGCCTTAACGTCTCAAGATGGATAGGGAACAGGGTGGGGGGGCTCTACTATTTGAACAGCTTCCTTTAAGTGCCTTTTATCACAAAGCTGTCCGAAAGGGACGTTACATGCGACAGCACTGTGACCAACCAGGAGATACCGTCTGTAGATGTGAAACGAGACGGCGATGACGATCAACGCTGCTATGAGTGCTAGCAGCTCAGCCATTTCCGAGAGTCCACCACTTGATAGCGAACGAACAATGTGCAATAAGGGTCTAGAAACTTTGGCATATTATAAAAGCATTATCACGTAATGAAAATTCTCAGCGTTCGACCAATTTTGCATGTGATATTTTTAGATGTTGAGCTGCGTCAAAGGAATGCCTCTTATTTGCAAAATTATAAATATGGAATTTGGAATATTTTAGGAGCATGAGGCAAATAGGTCGAAAAAACGCAGTTGACAGTTTTGTAGAAATTTATTGTGGGAGTCGATAAGCTAGCAAGTTATAATGGCTGAATTCGGCTCAATCAGTAGACCTGCAGCAATTCTCTTTCGTAGTTTGATGGTCGTTTAATAATGGAGAGCAAAGCAGGAATAATTCTTCAATAGTTAAAGATTTTTTATGGAAGTTCCCGAGTGAACTCAATATTTGTGGAGGAAAAGACAATTTATGAATAGCAGCGCATAGAGTTTATTTTTTTCTCACACTAGAAAGCGTCTGTTGTGCAGTTGGATAGTGATAGCGAATACCATTGTTATACTTATTCCACAACTGCTAGATAGTAGCGAGCTCTGTATTTTTACACATTTTGGTGAAGAAGACTATTCTTATATGCGCTCGCAGTCATAGACACAATTATTCCACAACTACACGACAGCTGGGAAATACCTCTTTGTAGGAGTACTCAGAATGTTTGCACCATAAGTCACAGAACATGTGTAGTGTGCTATCTTAAAACTATCTCTAGCATTTATGCACTACATGAACTCTGCAAAATTATTCCGATTTATGCTTACTCATGGAACGTCTACTACGGTGAGGTCGTATGTGTGTATGTGTGTATGTGTGTATTTGTGTATTTACCTCTGTGTCCGATGATGGCAAATCAATCGAAGTGCATTGCTGCTATTTGTTTCAGAAAATGACCGACCGCGTATTTCATTACAATAGAATAGCTGTTATTCGCATTTTTGGAAGCNCTCTGTGTCCGATGATGGCAAATCAATCGAGGAAGGCAAAAATACCATAAAAATGTGTCGCAAATCTACCTCAAATCCTTCCGGTGCAGCTGAAAAACAACATTTCTAAATCGAGGTCTGCACAGTTAGCCGCTTCACGAGTACGCAAGGGCACGATATTAGACGCCGTTTTCGAGTATTTAGGCAAGTCAGTGACTTGATGCGGCAAAATGCAAAAAAATAAAAATAAAAATGCATGTCATAGCATGCTTCTTGCATGAAATCCCTCTTGCTACACGGTGATAAGCACTCAGCACCAGAGGACATCTGCCCGAACCGGAAACACACAAGCCAACAACTCCCAATGGAAGCATCAGCAAAGATTGTTTACTCGGTCTTAAAGCGAAAGGTTGCATGCTGTATTTATCTTGTTACAAAATTGCGCACTAAAGTTTCGTAACGACTTCCTAAAGTTTGCTCTGTCAGCTAGGTGCAGGCTCGTTTCACCGGTGCAAACATATTTCCAGGTGTTGTCGAAACGGTTTTAGTTGTTGAGTAATGGTGGTTGAGTTCAGAGGTCATAGGTGTGTGGTTGTCAGTCAAGTTGTATGCTGATACCGACTTTATTTCTCGCAATATACATTCTTCATCGTTGTCACATCAATGACAAATCAAATATAATTACGTGGTTTCGTGCTGATGATATGTTGTATTATGCGGAAGCGAACAAGGTTAGTCCATTTCAAAGTCGTACAGGCAGTTTGCTTTTTTATGACTGCAAAATTAGGAACGGCGAAGACCATTAGTTTTGCTGAATATCTGAAAGCCAATCCTGAGGGACTTAGCGAATGTAATATGAACGTTGAAGATTCTCATCAGTCGCAATAATAAATTAGCTGAATGCATGCGTCGTACGTTTCGAAAATACATCCGGCGAAACTATGAGAGCAGGCCCGTGAGGTTTCATTGATGGTCAGTGGGACGTTAGAGTCCTTGGAAGTGATCAGAAAGAAAAATAACGTCGGTATTCGCATTTAATGTGTCCGAAGGCCGCTTTGCCAGAAAATTCTCGTCGTTCGCACTCATCGACTTTTGCAGCGAACACGCATACGTTTGATTGATGTCAGAGTCGTTGAGTTAACCTTTAGATGTGAAGTGTTTGTGAGTATGTTACTCTGAAGGTATGCGTCCTTCGGAACCATGCCGCTCGGTTACGTGAGCATTTGAATAAAGGTCGTATCGTTTCTTAGACTCGCGATTTCCTTTTTGGCTTGCACCACATGTTATCCAAATATTCAACACGTAGCCGTAAATGAATGTGTGTATTTCAGGACTAACGGATGCGTTCTGAAATGTTTACCAGTGCGAGTCTCTGAATGGAAACGGATCTGAGCAGCAATTTCCGTTCTGTGATACTGCAACGTCTGCAACGGCGGAATCTCATTTGTTCGCAGTTTGAATCGGTCTTCACTTCTTGTATGTTTTTGTTTGCTGATCCAACTGAGAGCAGTGAATTCTGCTTTAAAGTGCTCAATTTGAAATTTTTGTGCAGTTGATCGTGGTGAAAGGATGAATAAGCATCGAGCAGCGTCAACCACCATATCGATATGTCATCTCTATAAAGTAAATGTGCCCGAAATGTCTTCGATGAATGAAATATTGATATTCAGATAACGAGCTCACTGAGTATGTCACTCATCTCGCTCGAAACAGGCCATTTCGATCGGGTTCAATCAGTGCCGAGTATGTTATTTGCCGTTCCCTTTCAGTTTATCAAATGTTTTTATGCGTTATCAGCAAAACAAAAGTATATGACGTTGTTGTCATGTCTGTTGGTTTGTACGTGTACGTCTTTCCGTCCTTGCAGTAGACTTCAATTGCAGACGAGTTAAGCTTAGGGCTAAAGGCATGAAAATGTGACAAATTTGTGAGTAAATTTACAATTTATATCGGTTGACTACCGGTAAAATATTGCTTATAACTTGGAATTACGCGAACTCATTTGTTCTATGAAAGTAATAATGGGTCAGTAGCAGTAATGATGGATGTTTAGCCTTCGACTGAGAGAATGTATTCCAACTAGATGCGTAGTTAAGTTTGAAGAGACAATTGTGTCTAATGGAGGTTCCGTTGGGAGAGGAGTGAATTGTGCCTCGGTGTAGAACCTTTGGTTAAATTTTAATTTCTTACGCAATTTACTTGTGGGTCAGAGATGAGTAGAGGTTCTGAGAGGCGGTTTCCAAATGTTTGTCTGCAAATGTGAAAGGTCAACACTTGTCTCAGAAGTAAATTTGGGGCGTTGTAAACACACAAAAGCTTCTTTTGTTAAAGGGCTGCTGGTGAGGGGAAGATCAGCGAATTGGAGGCATCGTTGGCGGAATTGTACCGCAAGAAGGAACAAAACGACCAACAACTAATCGAGACCAACAATCGGCTCGCTCAATTGCGTCGTGATTACGAGGCACAGATTATTATGTGAGGCATAACTAATTGTTTTTCTAACCAATTTTTATTTGTTTGTTAATATATTTATCTCAGGTTTATAAAAATTAACACCTGGAATATGTCTTTATTAAACAGAACTGGCTGCACCATTCTCTGATTGCATTTCTTTCTTTATACGCGTTAATCTGTCGAGTGCTATTTTTGTCAGTTGTTTCGCTGAGGAATACAAATTCAGGAAGGAGGAGTTCCTAAAGGAGAATCAGACTCTGAAGAAGGATTTAGAACAGAAAGCGGCAGTGATTGCTAAACTCACAGAATCGAATCAGCTGCTCAAGGATGAATTCTTTGCCTTGCAGGTCTGTGTTGATTTTCTGGTGCAGTGCAAAGCTTTGCAAATCCGACGTTGAAAAGTCGTGATCATTGTTGCATCTTTGGTAGTTCTTTTCTCGTTGTCGTGACTTGTGCAAATGACCAGCAAAGACAGGAGTATAGATAGAGACCATTAGCTGTTATGTAGCAGTTAGACAGTTTCTGATTCCTAAATGAATGAAATTGTGACTGAAGATAAAAGAAAGTTGATGCTGGGACCATATCTTCCCCACCAAAAGAAAGTTGATGCTGGGACCATATCGTCCCCACCAAAAGAAAGTTGATGCTGGGACCATATCTTCCCCACCAAAAGAAAGTTGATGCTGGGACCATATCTTCCCCACCAAAAGAAAGTTGATGCTGGGACCATATCTTCCCCACCAAAAGAAAGTTGATGCTGGGACCATATCTTCCCCACCAAAAGAAAGTTGATGCTGGGACCATATCTTCCCCACCAAAAGAAAGTTGATGCTGGGACCATATCTTCCCCACCAAAAGAAAGTTGATGCTGGGACCATATCTTCCCCACCAAAAGAAAGTTGATGCTGGGACCATATCTTCCCCACCAAAAGAAAGTTGATGCTGGGACCATATCTTCCCCACCAAAAGAAAGTTGATGCTGGGACCATATCTTCCCCACCAAAAGAAAGTTGATGCTGGGACCATATCTTCCCCACCAAAAGAAAGTTGATGCTGGGACCATATCTTCCCCACCAAAAGAAAGTTGATGCTGGGACCATATCTTCCCCACCAAAAGAAAGTTGATGCTGGGACCATATCTTCCCCACCAAAAGAAAGTTGATGCTGGGACCATATCTTCCCCACCAAAAGAAAGTTGATGCTGGGACCATATCTTCCCCACCAAAAGAAAGTTGATGCTGGGACCATATCTTCCCCACCAAAAGAAAGTTGATGCTGGGACCATATCTTCCCCACCAAAAGAAAGTTGATGCTGGGACCATATCTTCCCCACCAAAAGAAAGTTGATGCTGGGACCATATCTTCCCCACCAAAAGAAAGTTGATGCTGGGACCATATCTTCCCCACCAAAAGAAAGTTGATGCTGGGACCATATCTTCCCCACCAAAAGAAAGTTGATGCTGGGACCATATCTTCCCCACCAAAAGAAAGTTGATGCTGGGACCATATCTTCCCCACCAAAAGAAAGTTGATGCTGGGACCATATCTTCCCCACCAAAAGAAAGTTGATGCTGGGACCATATCTTCCCCACCAAAAGAAAGTTGATGCTGGGACCATATCTTCCCCACCAAAAGAAAGTTGATGCTGGGACCATATCTTCCCCACCAAAAGAAAGTTGATGCTGGGACCATATCTTCCCCACCAAAAGAAAGTTGATGCTGGGACCATATCTTCCCCACCAAAAGAAAGTTGATGCTGGGACCATATCTTCCCCACCAAAAGAAAGTTGATGCTGGGACCATATCTTCCCCACCAAAAGAAAGTTGATGCTGGGACCATATCTTCCCCACCAAAAGAAAGTTGATGCTGGGACCATATCTTCCCCACCAAAAGAAAGTTGATGCTGGGACCATATCTTCCCCACCAAAAGAAAGTTGATGCTGGGACCATATCTTCCCCACCAAAAGAAAGTTGATGCTGGGACCATATCTTCCCCACCAAAAGAAAGTTGATGCTGGGACCATATCTTCCCCACCAAAAGAAAGTTGATGCTGGGACCATATCTTCCCCACCAAAAGAAAGTTGATGCTGGGACCATATCTTCCTCACCTCCTCTCAATTTTTTTCTGCAGCTGTTTGTAGTAATTTGCTCTATTGCAAATAAATTGTGTGAAGTGCGCAGTTACTGACGATTTTATTGTGAACGTTTCAACGAGCGAAGGGAGAGAAACCGAGTATGTTTATGAATTGGAAATGGTAAGGTGGTTCATTTCGGTTGTCAAAAGTCTTGTTTATTCCGGTTTTAACATTGAGGCGTCTTCAGCCCGATGAAGGTGCTCGGCTCCTCTTGTTGTGGAATGTTCAGCAGGCTGTAGAGAAGTGCGGTGTTTGAAAGCAGTAAATAGCTTGACAGTTCATATTGAAGGCGAGTTATACGAGTATCGAAGAGAGGTGTCGACGTGCTGAAGAGGAACGCAACGATCTCATTGAGCGCCTAAAAGATCTCAAAGAGAAACAAGTCAAGTTTTTCAACGAGCAGAACGAGAGAGAAACCGAGTTAGTTTTCTTTTCGATTTTATTCTTGTGAGTCATCAAACCGAACGAGTTCTTTTCTTGCTGCATTCCTTCATGTTCTCTGCATTTCTCTACTCACCATCCCGCTCTTCCTTTTTTCTGTTCAATTTCTGATGAGGGAACAGAAGGAATATCGTTGATGCAGCAGCCACTGATATATGAGCGTTCATGTTTGTACAGATGTCTGCACCGATGAACACTGATTTCAGAGAACGTCGTCGTCGAATGCAGTCGGATATAGAGGCTGCGGTCAGTAATATCCCACCGAGTGGCGATGATAAAGCGTTTGTTTTAATCTTGGGCCTTTTGTCGATATCTGCTTTACTTTGCCAAGTACGAAAGCAGTAAGCGAATAAAACGCATAAACGTCTTTATAGACATTGCTGTACTATATAGCAGTGATGGGAACAATCATCTCGAGCTGCAGCATATTTAGAAGTTCACAGCAGTTTGTATGAAAACGTATATGTTTGAAGATATCCAAGAAAACTAGATCATACAAGAGTGGCCTTGAACTCGCGTCATGTTTGCGAATAAAATTTGGCATTAGGCCACAAGCGACGTTCATCAGATTTTAAGATCTCAGTGTTTCCATTTCGTAAACGGGTGTTGTGCACACACACACACACATCGACCCCCAACAAATTTTGTCGTCACGAAACGTATAATGCAATGAAAAATGGGAGTCAAGTGGGGGTACAATGTACGATCCAGTGGGACAAAATACTGGCGTAGATGATAACATGTGTCATTTAGAGGATGCTTTGCCTTGCCAGTCGTTGTCTTCGCATCGTGCCATGTTTCACGGCCGTTTTGTGGAATTCGCCATTCCCTATCATTCAGTTGGGCGAATGTCACTTTGATGCCCATCAGGCTGTCTTTTTCCCGATAAACGCCCCATTAAAGTGATTGATTTCGCTTGTGTTATTCAAGCTCACACATACATCATTTTGAAATGTTTTGCAGTTTTGAGATAATTGGTGCAGTTAACGACCAGGCGGCGAGTGAGTTTATAGGCGATATCATCCCGACGAAGTGTGCCTCGAAATTTGTACGTGTTTCTTGTTTTCGAGGTCAATGATGCAGAAACGTCTCATTCATTCCTACCTCCTGTTGTTTTCAGTTTTTCCATTTTTTTTTTTGCATTTTAATAAAGCAAACAAATTTCCTCAGGAATTTTTTTTACTTCCTTCTGACTTTTACTTCCACCCGCTTTTTTACTTTTTTACTTCCCCCCGCTGCGTTGTTGCACCGACCAGTTTTCACTGCAAAATCACCGAGAGTTGCGAATTTCGGTGGTGTATGTGACGTACAAGATTAGATCCTGTACCATTTTCACATCCTGTACAAGGGCAACATTCATCTCAGAAGTGATCAATGTTTCACTTGCATTTCTTCAGCCAGTTTACCTTTTCAATCCAACTCGGTTACCATTGAAGAAGAGTAAGTGGCTAGCCTGTGGAGAAATCTGCTGTTTTAAGGTTGCTTCCCTCCCTTCACTCCCATTTTCTCTTCCTTACCTCCATCCTCGGTAGCGTTGCTAAGTTTTCTCGAATCCGTTTTCAGTAGCAAATGGAAGGCAAGCTTGAGAGTCTAGCATTTAGGAGTGTCATGATGGCGAGGTGAACGACGTTCTCTGGTTCCCGACGGGGCAATACTTTGCAACCGGTGGTAGTGACCGAAAGGTGCGATTGTTTGAAATGGTCAGTGGGAAGCACGAAAAAAAGTAATTCTTTTCATTCATTCAATGATCTGGCCGCTAATACCTAATTCGCCTGGCTTATTTTTCTATATGGATGAGCTGAATTATTACCTGTGATACCTTAGGTGCGCTTTTCGTGTTTCCTTATACTACTACTGTCATTGCGCTGAGGTGTGAAATAACTGGTGCAGGAGTGAGCAACGACAATCAAAGCTTTGCTGTGCAAATGGTCTGAATGAGTTGATGCAGCTAGTGGAATTTGAAGCATTCAACTTAATGGACGGACCATTAGAATTTCTTTGCGACAACAAGTATATTAAAGCACTTTTCCCAGCTAAAGATTCGCCTGTTGGACCACTTAAAATGCATTATCAAATAAAAGGAAAAGTGCACTAAAAATGTTGGAAAGGAACTTCATCATACAAGAACATCAAGATAGGAGAAACTTTCATCGATTTGAAATAAATAGAATCAAGTGAGAGGATCAGAGTGAAAAAGACTAAAAAGACGGTGGTCACTTGAAGAACGGAAATGATTCAGTGGATTTCTATACGGTTATCGCGATATATGGCATATTGCGATTTTCTGCACCCTCCTCGCTTTTCCATTTCGTATGCTTTTTATGCCTGCCCAGGTATGTGTATTCAAAGGGCGACACTGAGTGGTTGTAATGGATCGGTGATGCGAATTGATTTCAACTTGGAAACGCGACAGGTGCTAGCCGCTGGGACCGATTTTGCGATTCGCATTTGGGGTGTTGATGATTTGCGCTCTAAGGTTTAATTTTTGTTGTTATCAATGTATTCAACATAATTCTCGTTGTTTTCGAGTTCAGTGGTCGCAGTGTTGTTTGGCTGCCGAGTAGAATGTGGGTGAAAAGCAGCAGAGGAATTAATCAACATTGTATACAATAATTTAGTCCTCAGTTTGGCTTTCATTCCTTGATCATTATGTCGGAAGTTTTTCTGTATCTTTTCGTTTATTTGCTTTGTTGTGCACCTTTCCTCAATTTCAGTTCCTCTCGTTTTCCTTCGAAGGTTTGCTGGATGTGCATATGATAAAATGCCACTTCCCATAAAATCAACTCTTCTTCACGTTGATTTTACGTCGATATTCATCTGCTTCCAAAAATAGCCAGTTCTACAATATCGGGTATTTTGGTTGGGCTGTCTTTGACATCTTATTACAGCGACAAACTCGCCTCTCACTCCCGAAATGTTTTTCTACTTCTATTGCAATGTGCATTATTTTCAGCATTCGTTGACGGGTCATGGTGATAAAGTTTCAACAGCAAAGTTTTACATGGGAGGCGTCAAAGTTGTATCGGGATCGCATGACCGAACTATCAAAATATGGGATCTTAGTACAAGAAAATGTATGTGTATTCTTTGATTGGCCAGCTTTCTGCTCATCACATCCATCGTTGTGAACGTTGCTTCCGTTGTATGATGTTGTGGTTGTGCCTTTGGGACATCCTTTGTTGCTGACAAAAATCCATCCATTTCCTTATAGAAAATGATCTGAAGAAAAAAAAATTATCTTCTCTAGCGAGCAATATGTTGCGAGTACAGCATAATTCGATGCATCATTTTGCCAACCTTTCGTTATGGTGGATTTCCATTATTCACCGACTGCACATCCAACAGCAGTTTTGGAAACAGACCGCTGTGACGTTGATAGCACCAGTATATGCGATACTGATGGAATTCTTTTGATTCTTGGCCTTTATTGTAGCTTTTGCCTGGGGCGCATAATTTGCTCAAATCTGGAAACAACTCATCATAAGTGTCATTAATGTTGTTCTCGGGCAAATGCATTGAGTAAAAGGATTGATAACGTGTTTTTTTCAGATATGATTGAATTGTGACTATTTGAGACCAATCATGTGAAAAGAGCTTTTTTCCGTACTTTCTAGTTGTTACTCATCTCTTTTGCATCTCCTGTTTTCAATGCTGCTCAATTCACACAGCGAAACAAGTATATTCTTATGTTTTATCGGTGATATGATTTTAATAATCCAAACAAACCGTTAAATAGCGACCTATCATTCCACAAGTCTTTGACCATCGTAGCACTAACGTTCTCCGTTACTTGTCATTTCGGATCTAACGTCTGTTCATATTGTGTAAGAATTCATGATGCTTCTTGATTTGCGGAGGTATTGCGGATGAGGTGTCATATTTGTTGAGTAATCCGCGGTGTCCGTTCTAGGTGCGAGGACCTTCTTTCCCGGATCGACAGTGTTGGACATTGTATCGAATGAGAGGCAGTGTGGTATGATTCTCAGTGGGCATTTCGATAAAAAAGTGCGCATGTGGGACGCTCGGAGTGAGGAACCTGTCTCTGCGGTACAACTTGGTGGGAAAGTCACTTCAGTAGCCATATCGTCTGGTTGGTTTGTAAACTTCGCCATGAGCATACTTGTCAGCTGTTTGATGGAAAAGGCATTGACGTCGAGATCGAGATCGAGTTTCAGAACCACCGTACGACATCACTATAGCTGCATATTATGAACATGAAAGCAATTAGTAAATCCCACGTCATACTTCACGTTTAGTGGGAGGCATTGTTTCCGTTAAACAATGGGCAAAAGGGCAAAAGTAGCATAACACAATTTGTGCAAAAACAGTTGAAAGCGTATTTGATGGCAAAATGATCAGTGATGGCAATAGCATTTTCTGATAATTTTTATTCGTCATTTTATGGAAGCTGTTGCCTTGTGGAACGTTGTGCTTGTCCACTGTCGCTGATCCAGAATGTGCTTGAACACGTCCTTGGTTTTGGGCTGGATGTGATGCTCCTTCACAATTGTTTCTGCAATACATTGGTTCGTTGTATGAGAGGTGTTTGTTGTGTCACTCGACAGCAGCATGTTGAAGCCATTTATGAAGGGGTCTTGCTATCAGAGCTGTGGAATGCCTCAGCAGCGAAGCCATTCATTTGTGCTGCGTAAGAAACAAAAAGCCTCGTGAGTGCTTCCAGTGGCATGTGAAAAGAAAATAGGAGGTGGATAGTGTTTGGTATGTGAGCGTTATATGAAGATTGCGAAGCAAATAATTTTTTGGTGTACTTTCAATGTTCTGCCTTCGAATGCGGTTTTAACGAACTATACAGGATCACTCCACTGCTATACGCAAGGGCGGGGGGGGGGGGAGGGGGGAGGAGAAGAAAAGGGGAAACAAAGACATCCAGGGAATACGCGTGAATAACAAAGCAGAGTGTGCATCACACCAGCATTTTTGAATGCTGTTATTACTATTTGCAGCGTTAGATTGTACGGAATTATGAAGATTGACTGCCACGGATCAGTGTATTTTGACCGGACTACCAAAGTTTTTTACTCATTGCTCAAAGGAATCTCCTAATTCTTGGCAAAGTGCAGCCTATATTCCTCTAAAATCTTGTTTATTAGCGTATTTTCCCGTGTTTCAGATTGCCTCTATCTGCTTTGTTCTTCCCGTGATGAAACACTGTCACTAATCGATCTACGCAATTATCAAGTTGTCCATATCTACAGGTAACTTAACCTGAATCATCACAACTACAGCCTTCAGTTCGGGAGGATTGCTTAACCAGTGGTCAGCCTATTCCAGGTTTCACATCGGATCTGAACTTCTTTGCCATTATTTACAATCCGTCTTTGATGCCATACTGTTACCTTCCCAGGAATTAAAAGTGGATTCAGCTGAAAAGAGTGTTTTTTGTTATTCTTGCGAGCGCCGTAATGATCGATGATGCATCATGTAGATAGAAATACTTCAAGATTACATATTGGCGCAATACATGGGCCTCTCATTTGAAGGTCTTTGTTCGATGTAACTATCTAAATATAATCCAACTCGGCCTCTTCCCTCGTGTCTCTAACGCGTAAATTTATTGTTTTTGTTAACGATAGTTGAAAAGACTTAACGAAATGTAAGATAATAATCATCGTGTAATAATTACCGCTGGCAGCCAGCACCGCCGAAGGGGTTCGAACCCGCAAAATATAAAAGATGGATGAAATCATGTTGGCATTTGGGCTGCAGAAATTGACTTCTCCGGCTTCTCACGGTCCCTAAGCGGAATTGAAAACTTCCACGCGGGGGTCCCAGAGCATGCAGGGTTCCATGCGTAATTTGAGGCTTCTCGAAAATCATCTTCTGTTGATTTCTCAAGCTATCGAACGATTTTTTGCGAGTGCCAGCATTAGAGACAATGAGAGTTTGCAGTGCGGAACAGTATCGTACTTCGTGTGACTACAGTCGCTGTGTGATGAGTCCGGGAATGGAATACTGTGCTGCAGGATCGACCGATGGGCACATCTTCATCTGGAACACACACACCACGAAACTCGAGAAGACTCTTTCGAAAGGCGGACATGAGTTCGTTTATTTTAGTTTCACGGTATCTGAATTTTAGAATAGAATCTTAGGGAAGTAAACCACATGTTGGGAGCGCCCCGTTAGACGCCACATGCAATTTTAGAAATGCTTTGAGATTCGTCTGGTATCTGTGGTTAATTTGCTGGAATAAATTTTACTCCATATTGCTGGAAATTTACTCCATATTTTACTCCAACTTCATCGCACAGTTATCTAATATGCGCACAGCGCCAAATTCGAGGAGGCTATCGAACTTCTGAAGGTAGGGAGGCGGCTGTTCGAAGTCGTAAGGCAATCATCTGATGTTTTGATGAATGCTGTGGTTCTGTTTGGATGTAAGCCGCTGGCAGGTTGTCTGTCTACTAGCTGACATAGTCGATTTTTCTGGTTTTAAGGCCGTTTAACCTTATAAACCTTTGTAAGGTTTGCAAACCTTCCTGGTTAAAACCCTTTTAAACCTTTCTGATCCCAATGTCCATTTGAACCTCTTTGCAGTTTTTCCATCGGAAGATGGAACGAGTTTTCATCGTTTTAGTGCATTATAACCGCTCAAAATGGTCGCAAATAAAAGTCCGCAGGAAAATTTCGAAATGTGTATTAGAATGGAACGACTGCATAGTATGGAATTTCGTCCTGGAAATTTTGCGGATCTTTTTTTCGCAGATTAAATGGATTATTGAAGAGGAGGGAGGGGGCTAATGATATCGAGAGAAAACAGAAAATTCGAGGAGCCATCAAGTGTCACGTGCGTAGTTCAAGCAGTTCATATGAGTTTTGTTGCAGTCGTCCGGTGCTGTCACTGTCTTGGCATCCCAAAGGGCATATGCTTCTCTCGTCGGATAGACAGAAGACCGTATGCTTGTGGACATCGTAATCACTTGTGAGTGCTTCCGACAGGCTGCCGTCTTTAGTTTTATAGTCATTTTCGGGCCTCTGCCACCTTTCACCTGTGGTATATTCGTAGTGCTTTCCTGTAATTGACTGTTTGGTGCATTTGCCCAATTGTTCCACGTAAGTTTCTTTAGCGAACTGCACGAGAACGATGCGTTAAAGATGCTCTTTATGTTAATATGGCGAGTTTATTATTTCCAGAGGGACAGGGAAGTGAGCTATGTTGCTATAAAGGGAATGTGTTGCAGAGGTGATATTTGAAAGTTTCTTTATCGTTGGCAGAGTGTTCTAATCGTTGTATATACTGTAACTAAACGCAGTTGTTTCAAAACGCTCGTCACTATCGAATAAATGAATCATCCCACAGCGATTGTTTCCAGCCTCAGCATAATATTCGTATTTGAAGGCCACGTTGTTATCTCGCCTCAAGGATGACACGGGCCGAGTCTGGCCACACAGTACCCATTTCGCGGAGCCGCAAGTGTAACTGTAACAAAATAACCTTATAACATCCTGTGGAGCATATCTAATCATTACGAACGATGATGGCAATACTCTGGTTGTGTTTAAATTGCAAAAGAAATTATGCTTTTCGATATCCAGATCGCATCCTGCGCGCTTAATACCTCTGCCATACAAGACAGAGGAGAATTCTATAATGCTGTTTGCATCTGGCACATTTCCATATTCGGGACTGTGCCAGTGACTTGCCACTTCCAGATAACACGTAGAACGAAAAATGCTTATTCAAATGTTTGCTTACATAGGTTTCGAGATGTGAATTGCAGTTTTTGCCTTATGGGATTTTGACTATGCTGCTAGATTTAATCATTTTACTGAACAACATGAGCCACTCTGTGGATTCAGTTGCAAACGCTGTTAGTACGGCAGAACAGAACGAAACATATTTTCTCCATACAACACTTGAACTAAAAAGGAATACATTTTGAGTAGGTAATAAGGAAATGTTGAACATTCCTGCTAGCTTGTCCTCTAGTAGTGGGTATTTTAATTAAGTGGTGAACTCAAGCATTTGTCGGCTAAGGTTTGGAATGATGGATAGTAGCTGTGTGGATAGACATTTTGCGATTGGATTCCGAAGGCAACGCAGAATCAAACTTACCCTGTTTGTGCCGTCAACCTTTAGGATACGGAAATTCTTTAATAGCTGGAAAATGGTGGTCTTGGCTTCGAGAAGGGCGAACCTCATGCCGATGCACTGCCGCGGTCCGACTCCGAACGGCATCCAACTCCTCATTTGTTCAGCCGTTCGCTCGCCAAATCTGCAAAATAACGAGAGTAGAAAGCATCGATCGTTAGCGAGTGAGTTTCGATGATAACCGAGAATTCCAAACGCAGCGACTAGAACCAGAATTCGCATCAGCTTCAACTGAGTAATATTCGGTTTGATTTTGATTGTTGTTTTTTCGCCGCTGTAACTGGAGCTCGGCTCCTACCAAGGGTTCACAGTCGACATTTTCGAAGTTCGTTCGACTTCGACCGAAGTTCGGTCCCAACCAGTAGTCAAAGAATTGGTCCTTGAACCATTAGAGAACTTCATGCGTACAGGATTTTTTCCCAGCAGCGTTGTCATCTGTGCAAAACATATTGCTGCAACACTGGAATTTGTGAACGTGCCTCCAAAATATTGACTTCACAAAAGCTGAGCAAGTTCATTAATGCTGATGATATATACTAACAGAGATTGCAAATGACCGAACATCCTCATGAGATTTGGTACGTCAATCCTCTTGTGCAACACTAAGGTTCACGGTCCAACCACAACAAGTGCAAGTGCGTTGTTACAACATGCCGTGCTTACAATTACACTGATCATCGATATTGAAGCAACGAGTTTCTTCAGTCGTCTTGCTTTTCATATTCCAAAGGAAAAGAACTACCCGTGAGAGGTTAAGGCTGCCTACGCAGTTAGACCGCGTGAGAAATACAAAGTCATCAAGCACAGTTTACTTGGCATTCATCCCTCATGTTCTTTTATGAGCTCCACGGAGCTGGTCTTCGTTGCAAACTCAAACAAATCATCAGGAAGTTTCTGTAGGGACTAATTGGCGTCATACGATAGTCGATGCATGAAGCGGTAAAAATAGTGATTAGCTATCAAACAAAATTGGTGAAACAGTAGCGAAGATGGATGCGGTTGATGGGTTGTAGCCACTTTGAGAGTGGAAGAGTTCTGCAGAAGTCTCAGCTTCGTCCTTTGTCTCAGCGAGTAGCGCGACTACTCGCCGGGAGTTTTCCCAAGGTAAACGCCATCCCTGAACTGAGAAAAACCCGTTGGTCGCTGTTATGGATATCTCAGCAAAATAAAGTCTGTCTTTCGAAACGGTGAACATAGAAATGAAGCATACTGGCATCTGGTAGTCGGCAGACGAGGCATCTCGACTGCTACAGGTAACGGCATATGTGAACATGCGATTAAATACGTCAAATATAGCTGACGCTAGCATATAATATTGCGCTTACGCGATTACTCAGCTGGTCAATTAGAAATTAAATATCTGCGTGATAGAAGTCACTTCTTCAAACAGGAAAATGATGTGTGATAAAAATATAGATGGACAGGGATGCCTGTATCATTGAGAGATGAAGCAGTGCACCTATAACACAGCGCTCCAAGTTTTAAAGGTTCGCATTGCGTGGAAAGGCCCAAAATATATTGGTTTATGCAATGTGAGAAAGTAAGACTAATGTTTATCTCCAGATCGTGATGACTCATTTGGAACGGTTCAACATATCTTCGTTTTTTGGAAGGGGGAAGAGGGAGGAAGGTAGGTGGGGAGATTGTTCTCCCTGCCAGTAAAACGAAGTGGTAATTTGTCCATTTTGCAGCCGTTTTCGAGTACTTTCGTGACAGTTTGATATTAGAGTGGTTACCACTCCTCTCCTGCGGCGACTTTTTCGACTGCTTTTCTAGCGCTCCGTCTATTTGTACTCACACATTTCCATTCTGCAGCTGTTTGCGTATTACTGATGGCGGTGATGATTTGGTGTTGAATGGTCACAAGTGAATGTGCTCCAGCCCTTCATGTGTTCCATTCCTGCTATTTCTTGATGGAGACGATGTTGCAGTTTTCATAACTACGCAGGGTGGGCAAATTAAAAGTCAATGTGATGCCAAGGCTGGTAATGTGGATGGAGAGGGTGGCTCGCAGGTCGGCGATACTACACTTGAAAATATTCTACAGTTGCGTAAAAGGCAGAACTAGTGAATTACGACTGCATGGTGCCAGTGGAGGAAGGTCTAGGAAATGAGAGTCTGGTTTTTTTTTAAAGAATTAGTGATGCATCTGGTGAAAAAGCCGAAAACGATTCAGTAGAGAAGATGCTACGTCGCCATGAAGAAGGGCGGGAAAGATTGTGTTGTTTCCAAGCTGCTGTTCTCGGTAGGTTACTAGTTTGCTGTTGTTAGGATGAAGTGCAGATGCAGTTGTCAAGCAAGGTAACGAACGCGCTGGCTTTGTTGCAAGTACGTTTCAACAGAAGTTCGGTTAAAAGCAGGAATTTCAGTCGGTTTTACTGTCGAGATTCCCCTTACACTTACTTCTTTCTTAGGTCGCAACCGAAATTCGACTTTTACCAAATCGATCCAGCCTATAACCGCTCAGCTTTTTTTGTTGTTCAACAAAACTTCTGTTGCAATCCAGTGCTTGCAGTCAATCACCAGCAAAATTCATTACGGCTACCGTTAACCACTACAGCTGATGCAAAGGGGCCGACGGTAAGCCGTTTGTCAATCGTGAGAAACTGGACCCTCATCAAAGACTGGAGGAGGTGATTCGCTAATATATGACCCATAAATTTGTCTTTGGAGGATCATCGTGAAAGGAGGATGAAACATGAACCGCTAACAGGTGCATATTCGAATGATTTAGGATGTTAAGTTATTTCACATATGACTAAATTTGTTGCGATCATGCGCCTCTCGTACATGTGATTTCCTTTCCTTCTATTACTGGTCAGTAGGTTCGATGCGTTCATTCTTGGGGTAAATGGCCAGCGTCAGGAGACGCGAACCAATTGATAGGACGCACTTATCGGAATGAGCTGAATAGCTGAATGATTTCCCACAATCACATTTTGTTGTTATAACAAACAGTTTTCACCTTCGTCGGTGTTGAAATACATAAAGCGCAACACACCTTATAAACAAAGCTGCGGTCGTTCCGGAAGCACTGAAATTTTTGTTCGTAGAGTTTTTTGAGCTGTTGAAAAAACGACCATTAAAATAGGAGTTTAAGGAAAGGGATGGAATATTCGAACGACGTTACCTTTCAGGACGGAACTCATCAGCATCTTTTCCCCATACTTCAGGATCGTGGTGTAAACTCCACGCGTCGAACACAATATTAGTTCCCCTCCGGAATCTGTAAGCCCCAACATTGCAATCTTCAACACAGCGACGCGACTGAAGCCTGCAAATGATCTCTATTGTGGAATTATCACACATTGCCACTGCTTACAGACATATACAGCTATACAAAAAACAGCTACGAATAGCATGGATAACTGGACATTATACATAAGGTAGAAATGCCCTGAAGATGGTACAACATTTCACGAGTGGGAATGAGTGATATCCCATTTCAGAGTGTTCGATCATATCTCGCTTCACACTCTCAAATTTCGTCGGCTGAGATTCTGCAAACAATCTCAGATGATGATGACTTCAAGCTTTTTTTTTGCTGAAGTAAAAGAACGGAAGGTTTCATCTTTTTATCTTAAAAGGCTTGCGTCACCTGAGAACGACAGCACAGCAAGAAGAAACGAACAACGGAAGGGAAAACGAAGCAAATGTGTTATTGCGCAATTGCATCTGTAGTTGTAAAGGTATACGCGGCATATTTCGCTGCATTCGGTGGTAATGAAGCTACTGTGCCAAACAGTACTGTATTCTTTCCAACGTACCTGTACTTACACCAACTATGCACAGTACTGTACAAAACTAAAATTCGCAAGTAGAGTATAAGTAGAGCACAATCCGATTTTCAGAGGGCGGTAGAAGAAAAGCATTGCACCGATTTTTTTTTTTTGTAAAAAGTACAAGCACACTGTAGCCCCTTTTCACTGTACTTCTACTTGAAATGTACTTNACTGTACTTCTACTTGAAATATACTTCATCAGAAAAAACTCGTGAAAATTTTAGTGCGCTTCCGCAGTTTCAAGTTTCAGCGTTCGGTCCCGAAGTGACTTTATCGTTTGCTATGGGCAACAAGCTGTTCAATTGAAAATCTCGGGCTGGGTTTTCTGTCCTAGATGATCAATGTGATCAATAAAAATGAGTAAATTTCTTAAATTTTAGGCGCGTCTTTCTTGTGTACCAGCTGATTTTTGAAGACATAGTTCTTTTTCTCATCCTTTATTAGAGACTTAGGGGGAGGGAGGGGGGTTATTTTATACTCTATACGAAAGAATAAATTCTCGTTCTAAGGGCGACGTTTGATGGACAGCCTGTACGAAACCAGACCTCCTACAATTGTAGATGTGAGAAGAACAAATGGTAGTGCAGAGGATGGAATTGTACAGTCTTTATTTCTGCGGCATATTCTTTTTTCTCAACATCTTGCTGCCCCTAGCATCACGGTTGTTCGAAACGATTAGACCTCAAAGTTGACAGAAGCAATTTCAATATCAAAGCCTACCTCATCCGGTGCGGAAGTAAGGAAGTGATCCAGGGAGACTGTAAGTGCCTGACTACGACAAATGCAATAAAGCATCTGAGAGTAGGACATGAGGCTGAACGCGCTGAACTGATGAAAGTAGGCAGCGATCAGAAACGGCCCGTAAGATAAAGCATACCATCAAGAGCAATTGCGGAAGCCGTGGAGGGAGTCTAGCTCACGACAGCGCAGGAAAAAAATGAGGGTTCTCCAAAGGCTGGCGACTTTACCTAGTAGGTCTCTAAGCACGTTCATTGGCCAGAACTTTCACCACTATTAAGCTGTGTGGAATCCGCTATTCGTCCCCCCTTCCCCCTTCCTTCCCCAAGTTCCCGAGCGGGCTTTTCGCTTGCCTTTGGAGGGACCGCGATTCATCCTCCCCTCGCAAGTTCCCGAGATGGCTTTTTNTTCGTCCCCCCTTCCCCCTTCCTTCCCCAAGTTCCCGAGCGGGCTTTTCGCTCGCCTTTAGAGCGAATTTGGAAGAGATCAAGGAGAAGACTGTAGTAGACGTGAAAGCGTTAATTCGAGAGTCCCTCGATGTTGACGTTCGAACCGAAGTATACATCAAGGATTCATTTATTGCTGCGAGAATCCATTACGTTAAGGGTGGACGGCGCAAGAATGCATTTTGAATGTTTGAACGAGTGGCATGAACATTGTGACACACAGGAGATCGATCAAGCCGGTCTTGAGGTACTGGACAGCGTGAGCATCGAAGCTTCCGATGAAAAATGATAAATGACGCAGGCACAAAAACAGAGCAAACTATTTGAAAGTGAGTACAAGATGCTGTATTCTCAAACAGGAAACACAGATTGTTAACAGATAACTGCAAGAGGTGACGTTGAAGATTATAGTGCATATTTCTGCTCTGACAATAACATTTTGAACTCGATGAGAATGAAACTGATGATTTTGAAAAGGCATATGGAAAGTTTGAGCTGAAGATGCGACTTCCAGGAAGGCAGCCGCGCGCTTCATACACTGCAGTTGGTGCTGGCAGGTGGTCTGAATGCAGCCGAATATCGTACTGAGGTAAGTGCACTAATAAGGGATATCTGGAAGTTCAGGATAACACAGCCAACGGCTGAACGACGATTTATGGTCCTGGTTGACTTTGATTTGAATGGTTCATTAGTGGTTACTAGCCTTTAGATCATTTGTGAAATCGACAGGAATGCAAATTGATTTGTGCACACAATGCATTTGGTCGAGAAGAGGAGGAAGCTCCATCTCCTCTTGTCTCCTCAAACGAATATGATTCCTTTTCTGGATTTGCTCGACGGCTGGTATAAGTACTGTTGCGGAAAAAAAGGTTCTATGCTATTCCGGTCATTTTGTTTAAAATCTCACTTTCTTCTCTGTTTGCGTTCCTCAACTGTTACACTTCATGCCGACACGATCTTTTAAGGTTCAAATAATATCGACGTTTCAACTGTTTTTGATTTCGACCTTTGACATATTGTTTTCTTCCTACGTTCATTTTGTGTACTTTCGGAAACCTGCCTCTTTTCAAATGCGAGTCATCTACATGTGAAAATGGATGGTAGCCATCTTGTTGATCAGAAGACACGGCAGAAGGTTTTCGAGGTCTCAATGGGCTCAAAATGAGTGCGAATAATTTGTCTTAGCCCATAGACAATTTCGCCCATTTCGTTTTTGTGAAAAAAGTATTGATTTTATTCTGGAAGTTATTTAGGTCATTTTTTGAACCTTTCTAGTCAGTGGTCGCAGTACTGTGGTGGCTTTCATTCGTTCTGCTCTTTAAGAATGTGATATCTTTTCCCCAATTTATGCGTATTAACAAAAATCCAAGGCACAGAAATTGCGGTATTAGTATTGTACTTTTGGGGCCAAAATACCTGATACGGTATTGCACCAAAACTGAAACCGCACGTACATCATAAATATGTGCATTGAGTATTTGAATAGGTGGTAGAAGTATAGTGTTATACCCTTTTTGAGATAGAACTATAAGCACAGTGTTATATCGGAAATTTTGGTGCAATGTCATCATTAAGCGGTGACATATTTGTGCGTCTTTTTAGCCTCAAATAAAGAGGTGCTCCGAAAATTTACGTGAAGCAAAACGCCATTTAATCGCTTTTACGGATATTGAAATGAAACGACTGAACTGTAGGATGCATAGCTGACTTACAAGGAGGCATGAGGAAAGAGACGAAGTGTTTCGGAAATAGCCCAGTGGAGATACTCCATGTTCTGCACCGTATCGAAGCACGCTTCACCGGCGTTGTCGACTTCCTCGCGGAGCTTCTCCTGCTTGTCAGGATGAGAAGCCAACAGGTAGGTAAGATAGGTGAGTGTGTTTGCGGTGGTATCGAAACCTGCCGACGACATGAATCGCATCTGAGCAACGATCTCCTGAATTAGTTCAAATGTTAGACCTTAGAAGTAGGTGATCGGCGTGCTATCCTTGCTTGAGTGAACCCACGATATCCTTCCATGAAAACCTCTCTCCAGTTGTTCTTCTCCACGTTTGTCAAACTTTTCTTTTGATAAAATCTCCCCATCTGCGAGGGCGGTTTTCGTATTGGTTGTTTGCGGTTCCTTGGATACCAGTTCAGTATTCTGCTGCTCCATCTATTGTCCCTTATGAGTACAACAAGATTAGACCAGCATAGCTTGGAGGTCCGGTATTCAACAGGTACGACTTTTAGCAGGGATCTTTACCTCAACTCTTCGTTCTTCACTTAATTTCGAAGCGATATTTCGAGCATCGACTTCTCCGTTGCTCATTATGTTATTGGCAATCTCCTCTCTCCTGCAGCTGTTAGCGCCCACGTTTCGCTGCCGTATGTCATTGGTCTTAAGACTGTTGAGTTGAATAACATCACCTTCATTTCTTCCTTGAGTCTCGATTTTAGGATATATTTCTTTGAACTTATTCCAAGCGGCTGTCTACCTCTTTGAGATCTCCTCCGTCAAATCACTGTCAGTCCTAACTGCCTGTCTCCAGTAGACAGACGTAGCTTCCCACTTCTTCGATTTGATTTCATAAACTTGGTTTTAGTCTTGTTGACCTTCAGACTTATTTTTGTGCCTTCCCCATCCAGTTCCGTCAGCATTTTCCTCAGCTTCTCCGTTGTTCTAGCTATGAGGACAATTTCTTCAGGCGAACATCAGTTAGTTTAAATTCTCGCCATCAACTGTAATACTCTCTGTCCAGTCCTATTTTCGCATCACCATTTCGAGGCAAGCAGAGAATAGCTTTGGAGATATTGTATCACCTTGCTTGACCCCTTTGCAGACTGGAATTCGCACTTCATTGTTGAAGAGGGTGATACAAGTGAAGTTATTCTTTAGCGCTGCTTGAACTAATTTGATGTAACCTGAATGGACCCCTCGATCTTTTAGCGCTCTAAGGACTGCATTGACCTCCGCACTATCTAATGCCTTATTAAATTTCACAAAGATTATTTAATGAAAGCGGAAATTTGTCTCCGCCGTTCTGTTCGAGTAGCTGGGTTAAGGCGAAAATGTGATCTCTTGTGCTACATCCTCTTTGAAAACTAGCCGGCTCACGTGGTTGTGGCTCATCTAACGCTGTGGTCAGGTGGTTAGTGATGATCTTCGTGAACAGCTTATAAAGGCGTGACAAAATACATATTTGGTCTATAATTCTCGAGATCCTCTTAATCGCCTTTCTTGTGCACTAGGATGGTTCTGGATTTTCTTCAAGCGCCCGGAATTTCCCCGATCTCGATGNNNATCGCCTTTCTTGTGCACTAGGATGGTTCTGGATTTTCTTCAAGCGCCCGGAATTTCCCCGATCTCGATGTGAATCGCTCCGCTAACGTTTTCCAGACAGCATGTCCTCCTGCCTTCAACGCCTTCATAGAGATTCCGTCTAGACCGGGAGCTTTGCTGTCGTTCCTTTTGGATAGAGTATAAAGCACTTCTTTCATTGATATCAGTAGAATGAGTCTATACCTTTCAGTTGAGATGCCAATACTTTGACCTGAGAAGCGAACAAGTGAGTGTAAAATTCTTTGCAGATCGTTTCCATGTCTTCGCGAGTTGTTAGCATTTCTTCACTTTCATCTTTCAGGGCAATGAGGTCGCTCCTATGCATGACCTGATTTCTTTCACACTTTTCCAGANTTCACTTTCATCTTTCAGGGCAATGACGTCGCTCCTATGACCCGATGACCCGATTTCTTTCACACTTTTCCAGGCTTTTTATTTATTTTCTGTTGTTACCAGATGTATTTGCAACCTTTCACGGTATTCTGCTTCCATGATGAATTCATTTAATTGATTCACGAGTGACTGGTAGCCAGTGTTTATATCCTCCACAAGTTCCCATTTGCAACGTTTACTTTGTGTATCATCTATCCTTCCTTGACTGTAAGGCGCAATGCTCTTCACCTTCAAATCGTGGTGCACTTTTGTGCGTAAAAGTCTGTGGTAATTGCTGGTGTTGAAGACCGGAACCACCGCTACGTGAAATCTGTCTGTTTTTTGTTAGGATGAAATCCGTTTCATTCATTGTTCCCGCATTGGGTGATATCCATGTCCATCTGCCTGAAGGTTTCTTCCTTAATCTGCCGTTTCCGAAGTAACATCCCCAGGTCTTCGCCAGAAAGGCTAAACGCGCTCCGCTGTCGTTTCCAATCCCAATACCTGCTTCTCCACAAACATCTCGTCTGGTCTTCTTTTGCCCAACTTTGCATTGAAGTTCTCCCCATGATAATGGAGTAACTCGACTTGGTTCTCTGTGTCTCTCTTTGGCATTCATGGAATCCCTCGATCTCTTCGCCTTCACTTTCAGAGGTTGGGGCGCACACCTGGATAGCTTTGAGAGTTGCTTTTTTTGTTTAGATGTATGATAAGAGTGCCAATGCGAGTGAAATGTAGCTGACAGGAAGCAATCCGCGAAGTCCACTTTTTCTGGACGATAAAGCCAACTCCTCCTCTTTTGTTTCTTCTTCCACCCCGGCAGAGAAACATCACGTAGCCATTCTGCTACGTTGCTACAAGATCTTCGCTTCTTCTTACTTCGCAAGGCACCAGTATATTGCAGTTTATTTTCTCCTTTTCTTCGAACATTAAAAACAGGACGTCTTCTCTCATTAAGCTCTTGCAGTTGCAGGTGCACATTGAAAGGTTGGGTCCTTTAGGCACGCTGGCTGTGATGTCAAATGTTAGTAATGTGACAACCTTGCTTTTGTACTGTTTGGCAAATAAGCCCGGAGGTCATGTCCGTCAATACGATGTTCTTGCGAAATGAACCCTGTGTTGTAGCTGTATGCTTTTACCGACAAATACGTTCAGCGAACAGCTTGAGATCTATAATGCAGCACCAGTCAAAAGGCTGAAATTCTGTTTTTTCGTTTGCCTTAAAACCTCAAAATCTCATTCAATAATGCAATTAAAACTTGATGCATATAAGGAAATGGTCAACCGATTTTCGAAGTTGAACAGCTGCATTTGATAAATATATAGTAGCAGAATGAATGTTTGCAAAAATGCACTACGCAAATATTGAGGAAAGGAGATAAATGAAGTCAAAGCAGTGACCGGATACCTCGCGAATCATTTTCTTGGAAATTTTGACGGTACTCATATCGGTTTGCACATCATTCACTGTCATCCAGCCTTCCCACTCGTTGTCTTCGACGTTCTTCAGAAACTGCAAGAAGTCGTAGTGCTCCTGAAAGCAGACGTTTCAGCTCCCTCACCTAGCGTTTTTTTCTTTCAGGCACTATTGGGGTGGTCGTGAAGTTTCCGTCTGCTGGACAGGTTTGCACTTGCGCAATTCTGCACTACGTGCAACATTCAATGCGCTGTTGAGCAATAGGCTAGTGCTAGCGTCCACTCACGCAGCATGCATCAACTGCAACGAGGCAATTAGTTATATCACGTTGCCTCAACGTATCGACACAAACACTATTTGAGTTACTGAGTTACAAACACCACACTGCTTTTTTCTTAAAAACTGTTTTCCTTCTTTTAAAACTGACAATGTTTTCCTTGTAGGCTGCTATATCTAGAAGTTGCCTGAGTGCCTTTTCCTTGATTAATCGTCCGTTTTACGAAGTTGTGAAAACGGTAGACCGTTTTAGATAGACAAATATAGCTGTCCATGCTTGCTTCGAAGTCAAGCCCTGCCGCGGATCGAAATATATCGCGTCCATCGAGCATATACGCTTGACAACATAAACAACATAAACAACTTATCACCTCTCCCAGCACATGCAAACTTGAAATATTGATCGTTTTATGAAATACCAAACAATCTTTCAAAAATAAAGTGAAATAAGTACTCACGTCGGACTTCTGTTTCTTTTCGGCAATTGCGTACAAGTTTTGGGCGTAAATATGCAATGGATCAGGTTGCAAGTGTAGCATTTTACGAATCTGAGAACGAATTGAAGCGAACAATGAAAGCAATGCACTCCACTCTGGAAGGTACCCTGCAAGTCATTTGAAATTGCTTATCACATCACATAGCCACCTGCACCAAATTCCGATATCGTACTGATAATGCAATTTAAGCTATAGCCTTTATTTGTGTAGATTTGTGAGGTTTCATTACTTTAGAACTATTTTTTGGCTGGAGTCGATAAAGTGGAAAGGATTGAATTATGGCAGAGAAATATAATTGTAATTGAAAGCATCGGAAGAGTACTTTGAACAAAATGTTAAAGTCAATATAAACCTAATCCGGATTCAAACACGCCTCATTACATCATTATCCGATATCGTCTTCGGGTCGTATAATGCAAAACGGACGCCCAATTATTCGAGTACCATTTTGAGGCCAAATATTTATGTGAATAAGCTTTGATTAGAACCTCACAAGAACCTTTTCTATAACAATATTATTTTTAAATTCCCTCCCACTATAGCCGTGCCATCTTTGGAAATAATATCAGCTTCCCAAACGAATTTCTTCTTCATTAGTCGACTTCGCCAATTTTGCGCTGCAGTTTTATTACGCTGTCTATTCTTGAGAAAATGAATGCAGAAATATGCTGCAAAACGGGAGCAATATGCGACTTTGTGTTCCGTACACAGTTTAAAGAACTGTAAGCTGATGAGAGAATGCATGCGATGGTGCATTTACATTTCAACCGGTTTGACCACTCACTGAAGTTGTTTGAAGATTTCTTTAAAAGCCACTTGAGTGAGGTGGAATGGAAATGTGGTCGCCGTAAAATGTATGTGAATTTTTGACTTTTTCAAATGTCTATGGGTTTTTTTTTGGTTAATCAATGTCAGCTACGAAATAGGGAATCAACCTATGATATATTTTATACCTCACAGCTCTGGTATCTCTAGCTTAGGCTGTTTTTCAGCTGAAACTATTGAGCAGGCAGACCGATGCGCACATATGTGCACGGACTCGGCCCAGTCATTTGTGCGCGTCTGTCTGTCTATCCAAAGCAATTTTGTCAAAGTGCATAAAAAACGAGAAAAAAATGTAAATATTACAAGAGAAGGATGCTAGAGAAAACCGATCGAATATCTGATGAGGACTGAACTTCTTGAGGAGAAGTTCGAGGTTAGGGTCGTTCTTCTGACAACTTTCCACTCTACCCAGGCAACATCTTGAGATCACGTCGTATGTGAGATTCTGAAAGCGACTAAAACCATTCAGTGAGTATCCAAACTTCACCTAAATTTGCCAGGTGTTTTCCAGATAGTTTTCGAGCTTCTGAGTGGTATTGGCCTTCCAAAAAGTTCGCAGAAAGTGCGCTATTATGAGGCAACGAATGCAAACAGCGCTCGCAAATAATACTGACCACCGAAGAAATTTCTTTTCGGGTCTCTGAACTATTTTTCTCGAGATCCGCAATTTAGTGCGTCCCGTGATTCCGGAAGCAACCAAGTTCTTGTTTACCTGAATTCCGATTTTGGTGATTTCGAGCTAATACTACTCCTAAATCGAAGATTTTAAACGAGAAATCGAAAGGAGAGAAAGAGCGAGAAATAAGAGCAATTCGTGAACAGCCTAGCCCACTGCTCGTTGGTACTTATTTCCTAATAACTTTCTTCTTATGCTAGTACCATTTGTCTGTTGTTTCTTCAAGAAGACTTTTCCAGTTTCATGTTATGCTTATTTAAAAAAAGAATTTGACAGTTTCGACCCACATTTTACTGAGGAAAACCACATAATTTATAGGAATGTAAAAGCGAGCAATATGGACTAGAAGAGTAAACTGTATTGTAAGCGTCGTGAGAATTCAGTACGGAGGAAGTACATAGATTATCAAACGAAATTGTAGAGGTGGCTAATCATCTAAATACACTGATATCGTGGCACACTGGGAACGGTTGACGATTTATCACTAATAAGACTCGTTTGAGAAACGATACCGATGTAGTTCGATGGGTATCGAGTTGTTGTTATCTTCTAAGAGTTCGCTCACAAAACGTCCCACCGAGTCGTTAATGGTTGTGAACAGCTGAAATTAAATCTTCATTGCAATTCGGGCATCGATATATTCTTTCAGACTTATATGGAGCAATTCTTCTGGTTGGTCAACGAATGTAGAACAGATATTCTAAAAATCACAAACAACTTAAGATAAGGAACAAAGACAGTGGGAGTGAGCCTATTAATATTGGGAAATCTGAAAGAGAAAGTCTCGGCAAGCCTAGAAGAAAGCTGCTCCCAAAGTGTCCTTCCAGATGTTACCATATCCATCCGGTGGTCTTCCAATTTCATCCATCTTCATCTTCCTACTAGATATGCACATGCTATTTTTGATGCTATTTGAAGGGAACAAATAACTTATAGCTGTTGTGATTCTCAAAAGGAATTCTATTTCTCATCGAATGACGAAGTGAAAATATCCAATTGCAGCACTGATAAAGTTATTCTCGTGAAATAAATAAGAGTGCTATAGAAATGGTTTTAGTATTTAAGAAAGTTGGTAAAATCCTATCAGCACATTTTATAGCATGAAGATTTCTTAATATCACATGCATGTTTATAAACATCGATCTGAATACATTGAGTAGCATCGAAACGATCGAGATCATTTTAACACCTCCACATAGCAATTCAATTCAGTTCAACATCCAAACTTACATTACCTCTAGAACTGCTCTTACATTTCACTTGCATAACGAAGGCAACAAGAGTTTTAAATAAGAAGTTTGAATCTGCGAATCTGACGCAAATAAATACCCTCTTAAGATTCTGATTCGAAAGCGCCGGTGAGGTCAAGCTACGAATTCGTTTCCATCGTTCACCTCGTGCTGCAAACACATGCACTTCTCGTGATTTGTCAGGATCACCATTCGTCGGATCCGTCTGAATCAAAACTAGCGATAGCACATCAAAAACTATTTTGCAATTCATGTGCTTTGCGCCATGCATTGTGGGCACTAAGTGAGAGCTTTTAAAAGATATGAACCCTGTACGATGCACTTTCGGTATATTTATATATTTGCCGTAGCAGGCGAGCATTCACGCTATTATTACCAACTTCTAAGGAAGAACCCTCAACGAATCAACTGGCGTCTGTTANNNTGAAATCATTTGGAAAGTTTCACTTTCTCAAGGACTTTATCAATGGAAGCGAAGAAAATCTACTGCTGAAAAGTGACACTTTGACCGTCGTTAATTATATATCCTCATTCAAGCATCACTTCACAAATGCCAACTATGCAGAAGGTTATTAAAGCAAGCTGTGAAAGCAGAAAAACGGGTTACCATTCTGGAATGGAAGAAGCGAAATTTCTTCAAGCAAACATCCTGAATAACGTCGATATCTGAGGTAACCACAGTGGGGAAAGCACCCTGCATAATCGCGTAGGTTTTGCCATACTGTCTCCTCAACTCTTGAAATCGAAATGGCGTTCTTTCACTCTTCATCATTTCTAAGTTTCCAATGAGCAAGTCCGATGATGGAACAGTCGGAAATCCACATCGTTGTAGAGCTTTCCGTAGTTCAGATCTTCTGAAAAAAGTTCGACTTCAGTTTGACTAATGAATAAATCAGATTTAGAGTATTTTGTGTATTGGTTTTGTTGTTAACGTAATTATGACTTGTATAATTTGCGCACATGAAAGATATTCCCATCGTTTACTCACCAAAGAGTTATCGAGTTCCGGTTAGGTGTAAAAAGATGAATACGCTCACTATTAAAGCCCAAATTCGTTTCGCGCTTCTGTCTTGTAATCACTAGACGCAGTTAGCAAGGAGGCCTACAGTTTCTGAGCGTTAACGCATGACGTTCACCAATTTCTGTTCTATAATCGTCGAAAATACATTGCCGATGCTGCAACATTTTAAGTGACGCTTCTCATCGTCTTCATTTCTCATCAAAACAGATCACTGATCCACAATCATTCAATATTTTATTCGCATTCCACTTAAAACAGTGGATATTAATTGCGATTTGAAAAAAACGTTATAAGAATTTCTACTGAATCATAAATACGGAGCATGATTACTGACTAATCCAGAGAAATAAACAAACAAAAAGAAAAAGAGGAGGAAAAGAGAAATTTCTACGCTGCTTGCAGTGCAGGGAGCTTCCCAAAAGCTGTTCGAATGTCACTTTTATCCTCCCCTCGCCCCCGTCGCTCCCCGAGCAACGTTGGCCGCCTATCTCATTTTAGCAGTCATGTGTTTCTAGTTTTTCTATCTCCGTTAATTTATTTTCGCAGAAATAACACAGAAGAGATAAACTCTCAGATTATCTTACAACTTCAGCCTTGTACCTCGCAACACCCATCTGCCTCATTTTGGCAATGGCAATTTTCAGGTATATCTCGGAGGGGTTGGTTTCAGAGCAAAGAGAGTCAATGTGACGTAATCTAGACAACTACAACCAAATTTAAATGATCCTTACAGACAGCACTGAGGATTTGCATATTTTCGTCTCGCTAATTCAGCTCTCATCAGGTGTCCAGCAAACGGCAACGCACAGAGGGTGCTGATACTTAAGATTCTTTAAATTATTCTTGCAGAAGGACCAAACAATGTGCAATTAAACCGAAAACGTTGTGATGTAATTTCGCTCCAACCACCAACAAGCGTTCTTTCACCTCAACTCAACAACATTCCGGAAGCACTTCATGTTGCTTATCAAGTGAGTCTATCAACTGCTAATTGCAATGCACATCACATGCCTGATCTTCTGAAAGCGCTCAGTTATTCTGCGAAGCTCGTGCATTCTATGCCAGCGTTTGAAGTACTTTCTTCGTTGTTGTGAAGCTTCTTTGCCTATTACGTGGTAAGCAGGTTACAATAAATTACAGCTAGCCAATTTGACAGTCATAGTCATCTACAATCGTGAGGTGAGGCTGCGATTATAACATCTTTTCAGGCGCACATTGAATGTAGTTCGGCTTTGCCACAAAGCGAACTGTAAATTAGCGCAACAGCATGGGCATACCATTAGCACATGTCTGCTCTGGTGTTCTGACCTTCTAGATAATTGTGATCGCAGCTAGGATTTCAGTATTGTTTTGTTCGGAACCAACATATATTTGAAGGGATTCTGGATGCAGCAAGACATAGCAGATCTTAGACTCAATCATCCATCCCGCAGGGCTTTTTTCTCGTACTCCGCGCAGCATGTGAAATGCTGCCCTAACGCTATGCGTCTTCGTGTGCGTCCGTCTGCTCGGACGGCTTCAACTCGGCAACAGCGGAAGCTAGCGTTACGAAATTTTGCGATATTGCGTACACGACTGCAATGCCTATTATGCAAGAGGAGTATTACGCNTTACGAAATTTTGCGATTCGAAGGTGCTAGAATGTTTGGGTGAATAGAATGCACTGTGCAGATTGTTACGGCATATGTGCATTCACAGCAGTTAAAATATAATTCTGAATGTAATCATTTTTGCGGAAATTTATGAAACTGGTTACTCAGATGTGGGGGATGAAAGGCGACGTACAGTTGCTGCGTTTCTGCACATATTGACATGCTATTTGACTGTGAACGTAATTCGGTAAATTCGTTGAAACCAGAGCAATATTTATGCAGAAAAGTTGTGGTGTTGCAACACAATCACCACCATTTTGTAACGCCTCTTCGAGACCCGCTGCCTTTTATTGCACATGAAACACTGAGGTCATTTCCCATTAAAAAGGCAACAAGTAAAGAAAAATGACGGAGCGCTTGCACCGTATGCACCTCTTCAACTCTCCTAAAGATTCAGTTTCACATTTGATCAATTCAGCGTTCAGTGCGAACAATTGCATTCTCTTTTCTCACTTCCGTGCTCTCTATTTGTCACATGCCACATTGACAGCGATATGAACTAAACAGCTGCACATAACAGCGAAAATATTTCGGATTTGCGCGCTGTGAAATGGCTCTTATAGCAATTTTTATGTTTATCCCTCCCTTCCTGATTGAGTTATAGGCATAACCGGAAGTTTGCATACATTTGTATGTGGGCCGTGCCTTATTTCAAACAGATCTGCTCATAATTTCACAATTAGAAAGGGTTCAGAAATTCAAATTCTTCCTGGATTCATATGGACGATTGATTCGATTGAGTAATGACGCTTTCTTGACTATTTATTGAGATCACTGATTTGATGAGCGAGGTAACATGAGTTCGAACTTGCTAGGTCCTCTGGCCTCATTACCCTTCCATCTCTTTAGTAAACCCAAAGCGCCTAAAGGCTGCGAGACATTCCCTCCTGCTTTGTGGGAATGAAGCGCTTAAAAGCAGTTTCAGACTTTGGATCACAACTTTTGAGACAGCATATATCTGAAGGGGTTTGTATTTGTGGAGATATGGTAAAAACTAAAACGTTGTGTCTACTGTGAATGATCAGCGAATGGCGACATAAGACTTGATCCTTATACAACGAGTGAGTGATGAGTGATTGCACTCGGCAGTTCAGTGTACAACTGATGTCCGGATGTCAGCAAGTACGTGGCAAATGGCTGCGAATAAATGAGGTGCATTTCCACTGCTACTACGAAGTTGCAGCTGCGATCAGCACGTAATCTCGTAGCTTCGCAATCGCCAACTTAGAATTATATATCCTCCTCAATTGTCAGGTAATATATAATGATGGAGATTTATATAGTCATGGTACTATTGAACAATGCTCTAGCATGGTGGGAACTATCGGCGATTACTGCATATGATACTTGCCAGGATATGCAGTATGGGGTTTATTAAGATATTTCTGGAAATTACTGCGACTATATCCCGCATTACTTCTATTCACCTATTTATTTTCATTTCATTCTCTCAATGCCAAAATACGAGAAAGTATTTAAGCAACGCCAGCGAGGAGGAACAAATGCTTGTAGAAGACTCAATAGTAGTTGCGAGGAAGGAAGAGATGATTACGCAAATAATACCGGCAGGAAACAGATTCAAGCCTCGTCCAACGCGAAAATGGGAACTGTGCTTGACCCTACTTGTGATTGTTTGGCGAGGTGGACGAGGCCCACGCCCGATCATCTGATTCATCCCTGTTGTGCTGGTGTCGCTCATCGTGGTATACAGAATGCTCTACTCCGCGGCCGAAAATTCGACTGCGCTATAACGCACTGTAGGGCCAATGCATTTTATGAGTAAACACTAAATATAACCGGTTATTTAGGAGGCAATGTAAAAAATCCAACCCTTCGAACCACCACTGTCCAATTTCCGACAATGGACCTTCGATTAGGTTAAGGTTTCGCTTGTATGCCGTCCCACCAAATTTTCAAATCACATAATATTCATCGCCTTCGGGCTGCATTGGCCGCCGGAGGGGTATGGGAATTATCGATAAGTGAAAAAGAAGCGCAGTTACGTCGGCTGGTAAACACTTTTGATGTGTAATAATTGGCTAGGTACACGTTGCAAATGTTATAGAAGTTGTGCTGCGGTGTTGTGCATCATGCAGGAGTTGCAGCATTTATATGGTGTCGGCTGCAATCAAAACGGAAATTTTTGCTCATTTTTCTGATAAAATTTACAGATTCTTCAAAGTCCGATCTATAATGTGTAAACGAAAAAAATTTTCAGAGAAATTGAACCTCAATTTTCTTGAAAACCCCAAAATTAGTGGTGTGACAAATATTCTGACAAATACAAAACTAAATGGCCCGACGAATATCGAAAAAATTAGCACATTCAAAAAATTTCATAATCTTTTTGTCGAATTTTTGCTTCCAAAAATAATCACAGCAGGCTAATTCGATTCACACAATAAAGCTTTCAAACCACTAGCTCCACATCCGTTATCATCACCTCTTATTGTTGTAATATTTTCATTCGTTCCATAGTACTAAAGCAGTGGAATCATATGGTGTAATTCCACGGCGAAGGCGCAATTGAATATTCTTTTCGAAGCAATTTTTCTTTGGAGGTGATCTAAAATCAATTACATATCGAATGTAAATGCTTGTTGCTCGAGCGATCGGATACCTTAACCTCCACATTTACAGGTGACCTTTCGAAGGAACTAGTCAAAAAAAAATTCGGCATATTTTTGCCTCTTTCAAAGTGACAGATTTAAGGATAGGTTGGCTGCAACCGATAGAGTAACAAACGTTACCATCGAGGGTTATGTCTGCTGTTGGCTGCTGAACAACGTCGAATTTCAAATTTCGATACGCAAAATTCCAACCTTTTGATGAATGAGAAGAGAATAGCAAAGACGAAAAGCAAAAATAGCATGAACGTTAGGAGAGGAGACATCGACGTAGGGGAAAGCGTTACTTCCGTATGACTGATTAAACGCCGTCGCAGAGATGGGCCGATATACGTGTCGACTTCGCTGGCAGTGCCATTCAACGGGTTCTGCACCACTGTGTGACTGTACACATATATCAATTACCTTTCTACTAAGTCTGTAGGTAAAAGAAAACTTTTTTCAAGACCTTGTGCTAATCAATCTCCCAGTCGACTCTAGTGTGTTCTTCACTCCATTTTCTCGATTATTCGCAGATAACACCTGCATTTGAAATAGAATCATTCCGATGTGCCAACCAGCTTTCTTGTTTTGGTAGACAATAATAACCAAAATAGATCTACTGAGTTTTTATATGCGTTTCTCCGTCAAGCCCTCACAAGAAATGCATCGTGGGAGAATATTTGTCTTTACGAACAATATAGAATCCCTTCGTTTCTCTGTCTATCTGCTTCAGACACTCTCAGACGTCTTGGAAGCAAAATTCACATGTCGACCAACGATATTGCAATGGAATTTTGCAAAATTTCAGCGATGTATTTATATGATAATGCTTTGTTGCTCTTATGGACTTTCGTGTATTTTTGCAGCGATCATTGCGGCTGCATTCCATGTGGACCTAAGCATATGCCGGTTGATGCACATCTGTCTTCCCACAGTTTCCTTTTCTAAACCATTAATTTCACTGCGGTAAAATCTGACTAGTGTTCGCCGTAACCTAGAATGACCAAAATTCGCGGTTAATATCGTATTTTAATTTGGTTTTTATCAGCTGAAGATGTCATGAATATTGCAAGTCGGAATTGCTTTGCGATCTGTACGGTATATTCCAACAATAAATACTCAAATACGCATATGGAGGCGATGAAAAGCTCATCATCGATTTTATGAAGGGAATTGATAGATTATGCCAGTGTTGAACTGCGTTGTTGAGTTGGAGTGTAGAAATTGCTTAGCACGTTAAGCCAACTCATTGTGCTGGTCAGGGTCAGTTCACAGTGAGTAGGTAATTTGGATGGCTGTTCTGGACAATGTTGCAGTAATTTGTGGATAAATCAAGCTTCCAACAGGTGCAGGATGTGGTGCACCGAAATTGCACTCACATCGACTTCAGCCTTGTGACCTTTTCGCATGTGTGCTCAAATAAGAGTTAATAGTGTAAGCTAGTGCAGAGTCTGCGAGATCTCTGGATAGACAAGCAGTCGCTCTAATACGCATCACATTCACCGGTCATATTGCTGACAGTGTCCTAAAGCTAACTAGAGAGCACCGGCGTTCCGAAAACCTTACAGAGTTCGTTGAGGTGCATGAAACCTCATTACCGTTGTTATCCCACTCTCTTCTCAACGGGAGCAAGATCAACGTTGACTTGCGATTGTCCAGCAGCAGGTACAAATGATGAGTAGCGCATTTAGATATGAATGTGATCCCAACTCCAACGAAGACCCTGCGATTTTTTGAAAAGCATTATATCAAAAGTTCCCGCACGGTTGTGGCCCCACAATCCACCAGATGAGTGACCGTTTTTGCGAAGGGAAATTGCTGGGGGGGGGGGGAGGAGTGTGGGGGTGGCACATTCTCTTCTAACTCTTAAGCCACAGTGGTATGTGCCTCAAAATGACTTCCTCATGGTACAGTTGTTTCATATGGCAGTACATTCCATCGGTTAGTTAATCGCTCACACAGGTCCCTGTATTATCCAGCCTCTAATTAACTGTTCTCGCCGAAACGAGTGGATCACCGATTCAGAAAAGCGATCACTCTAATTCGACGGTCAAACGGTTGAACAGTCAAAAGAGTACCTCATTCTTATCCTGAATTTGCGGTTCATTAGTTTTAAAATTTAGTGTTTTAGCATTATGGCCTGCTGTATTGGCCAAAATTTGTGGTTTACTAACCAAGCATATTGAAATTTGAGCGGTTGAACATGCATATTGACCAAACCAATGATTCAATTTCAAGTGCAAGCAGATGAAGTAAAGCCATGATCACCAACGGTGCCATATTCAATCCTTCATTTCATGTTACCACCTTTTTCTATATCACTGATCTCTAGGATCTCCATTACATCAGCGTTAGTGCACTCGTAAGTTCGAAGGAACAAAACTACATCTTCAGATGATATATGATACATTATGGCATCATACTGAATTGTTTTCCGTAAGTTCCTCGATGTCTCGCACGTTGTTTCAATTGTGGAATGCCCGCAAACGCAAAGGAACCCATCCAACGCCGCTGAGTTCTTCGCGCTCCTTGCATAGACAACGGTTCCTTCATCGAATCGCTGAAAGAATTTAGCAACGAGTGATTTTCAAACAATTTATGAAAAGAAATGCACGGCAATTTGCAGCAAGGAAACATCCTCATGAAATCCGCAAATGAAAATCCCATATTTAGGGATTTCGTCCAATTAATATGCGGTGCTCCATTCCAATCGTTTTTTAACATGCAAATTTCACTGATAATGCAAATGCATTGGTGAATCGGTTGATCGACTTTTGCTGAGCTTATGAATGATGGGATTAGAAAAACATGCACCATGTATGGACTTAAATACACAAGACAGCGATATTATTTCCTGATTTCCGAAATAAATAGTGACCTTTCTCGAAAGTGGAAATGCTGTTTAGGGAATGGACAAGAAGCTGAAAATTGCTTAGCTTGTTGATTGCCGAAAAGAGTACTCACGTGATATCGGCAAATGATGAGCGAGTTGCAAGGATGAGTAATGCTGCAATGAGTGCAAAGCGTAACGCAAACATTCTGATCGGATACACTTCTCTCTTATGAAAACTCGCCGAACTGTCGGTGCGGAGAGGTAAATTCCTTAAGAGTCTAAATGGCATTCAATTGATTACTTTTACTCTGTGCAGTTTATAATCGTTTCTCTGAATTAGAGAATCGAACGGAAGCGAGACTACTTGTAAAATGAGCATTACTAATAGTAGACATCGATTATTGTTCCAGCGGTGAGTTAGAATAGAAAATGCGAATTATTTCTAGAATATATTCTCCAACTTTCGAGCACCACTCCAGTTTTACAGCAAATATCCAAGTGCAATTGACATGATATCGCATGGATGACTGGCGGGTTTTGCCAAACGCCATGAAGATGAATAACTGTAATTTGCCACTAAAGCGAAGGAAGATTAAATCGCTATATCAAATTACCTTATTGCGGATTCTTTTGTCGTACATTAGCTTCATTTGTATTTTCTGTGCTTTTGAAACGCTGTATTCACTGTAGAGCTGATAAACAGAGTACTGAAGTTATCAGTTGCAACCTCTGAAGGATGACCACAAAAAGCACATCTTTGATCTCGAAAAAGTGCTACATATTTCCGATCAGACAATCCAGAAACAAGCAAGCATGTGAAGAAATGCGAAAGAAAATTGCATATGTGCGTTTTCATAGCCTCTCTTATTAGATTAGCTACATCCACAGACTGAAAAGAAACAAAACCATGACATATCAAAACTAGTGCATTCGTGTTTAAGCCAAATAGCCACTCGCATCAGCGCTCAAAAACTTTCTTTTATTTATTCGAGCGAGTGTGAAATGCGACAGGTCGGGTTGAAAAATGCCATTTCGTATGCAAACTTCCAAGCACACTAGTGTAGGAATTGAGATTTGCCTATGGAAGCAGCTAAGAATGATCGCACCTTGATGGAGATCATATCCATCTGCAGCTTAATATCCATCTGTGTTGAGATTTGAGCGTGAATGGACAGACAATACAACAAACTGCCCGAATCACGAGTGTAAAAATCGCTTTTTCCATTGCAATTGCGGCATCGAAATGATAATAGAACAAATTTGACTTCCACTGAGTTACGTTGAACGGGGTTTTTTAGAAAGCGAAACCAGAAGTACAAGTTCAGAACGCCACAGAATACAATCAGATCAGATCGGAAAAAGAGAGCATTTGCTCCATTAAGCAAATTATTTCTGCAATACTGCCATTCCGCTTTGCTCATTTTCATTGTTTTTAATCACTGCAGCTCGTAATTTTCTTTTTACTTCGATCTGTAAATTAATTGTAGCAAAAACGAGTAATAAACAAGTAAGCAGCTATCATGAAGCGTTAGGAATGCGAATATTCTCAAATATTGTGTCCGATTTTCAGAACGAAATGATTTCCTCAAAGAAGAAATTGTTTTGTGCGGAAATTGAGAAGTGAGAAGGAATTGCTTTCTTCAAAAATAATGTTCAACGCAGGGAATTGAACAGTGAGTGTTTGCACAATTGTTCGAAGCTTGCGCGTGTACTTTTCCTCAGACACAGTTCACTTCTGCATTATCCCNGATCCTTTGGACTTCAAATCAGCTGGTTAAACTGCTTGCTTCATTGTCGCTTGAATCTCTCGTACTTCCATCGTTTCACTTAGACCCACCGTGTAATGGTTTTCAAACTCATTGATCACGAATCTGTTCTGAAACTCAGCAATTTTGCCTCTATCCATCCCTCCTCAATATTCTGACTTTTTTTTTTAATTTGATGAGCGGATAAATGAATATACGCATGTTTGTTTGTTTACCTGTTTGCCTGTTTGCTTTTCGAATGACTTATAAGAGTTCTTTAACGGTCGTCTTTTCATCATGGTCAGATAACGATTACCAACTCCTCCTCAACAACAGCCTCTTTCTTCACAAAAAACATTCGACTGCCGGGAGTATGACGATTGCGAGTAGCAGAAGGTGATATCAAGAAGCCTCGATGACATGATTTCTGAGTAGTGAAATTAGCGAGCCCCTTTCCCTCTCGATGACACGTCTCGTCCAACTTTCAAATACGTGACCATGAGAGTTGGCACTGCTGAAGACTTACGCCAAATTGGAATTTTATTCCGACAAGTCACTTACATTAAAAAATTGTCGCTGAAAAGGTTTCTGCCGCCTCTTTTCTGAGTCCTATACCTACGAGCTGTGACACATACTTTTTGTTTATCACGATTCATGAATTCCGCAATTCCAAAATGCCTTTCTCTGGCGAGCTTGAAATGCTTAATGAGGTAAAACTTGGTCAGTACCTTTGGCAAGTTTACCATTCTGCTCAATTTTCGGATCATGAAGCACTGAAATACAAGATCATTTTTGATCGTGGGAAGAACCTTTCGAGTCTTTCATATTCAGCGTTTGTGTGAAATTCGGTAAAACGAAGATAACAACGCCAGGCAACGAGTCGATTTCACCAACATTCATAATAATTCGTTAGATGACCACTTTCGCAGCTCCTATTTTCGCTCTCATTTTTCGCCTAAAACTTCAAAAGCAGAGCGACAACTCGAAAAACACTGAAGTTTCGAATTTCGACGCACCCTTAACTTGTACACTCTATAGTGATTTCAGGCATTGATAAAGCATATAGAACATAAAGCAGCAGGAGTGAAGTCTTCTTCGATGCACATTGGGGCTTGCATTTGAAGGGATTTCCAGCGGAATTCGCAATGCGACCCTCTGCTTCAGGGATTTTTGACTCTCCGTAGCCGAACTATATTCCATGTTTCGCATCACTTCTCCCTCCAAAAGCGATTTGATACCATTTATTTTGCAGTCTTTCACTTCCTATGCACTTAATTTCTCTAATCAACTCCGCTGTCATTTCGTTCCATCTATAACGGAGGAAAACTCACATAGCCTTATATAAATGGAATGAGATTTTATGATTGTGACATAGGCACCTGATAGTTGGGGCACTTTTATCTGCGATCATATGCGTACAACACTTCGCATCACGAATTTTGATTTGTGACTACTTATATTACCCTGCTTGGGGCGATTACTTTGTCTCGATTTGCCTTCAAAAATTAAAATCAGACTACAATGAAGATGGCGTAAATTATAGTGCATTCGATCTCACTAGATCAAAATCGACACAACGGCCAGCCCTTTCTTTGTGAATTCCAGTGTACACTGCATCAGTCTAAACTTCACTGCTTTAATTCTTGTATTTAGCAAATCGAACCAATCGGTGGACGAGTCAAAACTTCAAAAAGGTTAGTTTCGATCTGACTTTAACTATGAAGTCATGCAAGTATTACTGCACTGTGAAAGACAAAGTGGATAAATTTCCCAACGGCTACTACTCGTTATGCACTCACTGCGGTCTTTTTGGGCATAAGAAAGAGCATACGAACGACTTTGATTTTACATAGAAATGAAGGCTTACTTCATTCAGCTTTTCAAACTCCACGTATTCAGAGATCGTACTATATGACCCGATGAACAACTGCCACTAAAGAATGAGCAAAAATCTATTTAAGTGCAAGTTTGTTTGAATGCATCGAAAAACAACATTGGAAGGGTGATCCGCATTGTTCCAAGGGAGTAAAACAAATTCTCAGTTAGCAAGGATCAAAATGAGTCTCAGCATCGAATAGAAGATTACTTCGGAAAAGTCTTCCCAATGTCTTTCAGCACTCGTTATCCACACATCACCGATACTCTTCGTCACAACGTCAGTCTTTAATATGAGAAGCAAATGAACGCATCCACCAGCACAACTTCTCGCACGCATGACTACAAAGTTGTTGGACAACCCCTAAGAAAACCGTTACAAGAAGAAATATTCTGGCACTGTGCTAAATTCTACTTTCGCATCTTCCCAGATTCAGCGTTTGTAAGGCTTCACAACCAACTGCGAGAAGGGACAAGCTGTCAAACTCTTTGACACCCACTACCATATTCCTCACCCAGAAAAGAATTCCTCACCAACTTCTCACTCACCAGTTTAACGTACAATATACCTATTGTAACTTCATCACCTTAGTTTTTGTTTGCCGAAACGAAGCAACTGACGAACAGATGGAGTGAACACATGCACACATGCAGTTGTGAAATCTGGAATGCTGAATGTGCTACAGTGCCACAATAAAAACCTGCAGAATGTAATGCGACGACAAATGTGTAGAGTGGCAACGATTTAAAGGCGGCTTAAGGGAACTCTGAGCGACACATTACTCACTGACATCAGCTAGGAGTCATAATTTCCTCTGTTCGCAAATTGATGGGTATAATCTCATACAAATTTATTATATTCGTTATAGAAAATCGTTCGAATAACCGCCTAACTGCTAGATGGCGAAATTTTTGAGCGCAAAAATTAATTAGAACGTGGATTTCGAATCTCAGTTGGTAAAACTTCACATCTTTATTCATCTTCGTTATTCAATAGAAATATCGCTTAAAGCAGAGCTGAATGAGCCTTTTGCGATAAAAGGAAGAGAGGATCGATAGCCGCACAAAAAGCGCGAATTATTCTTGTGAAAGTAGTTGATGCAAACAGCGAACCCATTCAAATCACTTTGTTTTAGAGACAAGAAACTCAATCTCAAGACATCATGCAACAAACGGCTAATGAAAGAAGCGTCACATGGAAGAAGTTAGCAAATTCGTTTTAAAAGTGTCTGATTCCATATGCCGCATTTCAACTCACATATGTGCTGCCAAATGCAGTAAACTTGGAGCTTTTTACACAAACGTTTAGGACATCCGAATCAAAGTCGATCAATCAGCTAAGTGAATAATTCATTCACTTAGCTCATTGACGTTGTGCCAATTTAGACCGCAAATGGAAAGCATAACTGAACAAGTGGCAAGCAGACGAATGTGCCACTTTGGATATTAGCGCCGAATCTGAAGTCAGTGGAGAAAAAATAGAGAAGTACTTGAGCATTCCATCTTTCTGGACACATAGCGAGATGTCACGACAATCATTCCGTAAAATATTCATTCGCCACTCGGAATAATCTACGTCCAAGCACCGCAAGAAGCAACTCACATTTCTAATTTGAACCCGTGTAAATAAGAACGAGAATCAGATGGAAGTGCTCTGACTTCATGAATAAATTTATCTAAATGGCTTTTAAATACACACATTTCCTCTAGCTCCCATAAATTTCCTTTCCAGCATGATAATTCGAAATCGCAAATCTGAACGGCATAAATACGCCATTGCAATCACGACGAACGCTGTGTGATCTTCCTCGATGGTGGTGTGTCTCGAAATGTCGTGTCGATAACGACTGCTTCTCTACTGTCTATTGAGCTTCTGCCAGCAACAACATCCACTCATCGCTCTCGAGAAGTCCAACTTTCATAGTCGTTATCCAAATCACATAACAATCCCGCAATAATCGGAAAAAAGCGTTATGCACACTGCATTCTTTGATTGATTCCCAACTATGAAGTACACATGAATAAATATGCAGATTATTGGCCAAATGAAAATTATACGCATATTCAATTATCAACACGAAAAAGCACAAATAGAGCTAGCTCTTGCTGAAACGACACAGATTCTTATTTGACATCGCTTGTAGAGCAGTACTTGAGGATAGTCAAGAAGAAACATAGCCCTGGTCCATCGTATGGTGTGAAGCAACGAGTAGGTAAGCGACATCTATTTGATTAGCAGACGCAAAAAAAATAACAACGAATGTTAGAGGTGCCTTTCTAATTCATGAATGGGATATGATGACTGTGCATTTCGAACAAAAAGTCACAGGCTCCAACGCCACAATGTCATTAAATATATGGTTTTCAGCAAATTTCGAGAGGTTATCATTGTTTCGCTATTCTCCTCCGATCAAGTAACATAAACTTTCTGACGTTCACCGACCATCAATGAATAGCACTCTCCTCTGCAAGCATTCGAGACATAATTTTTAAGACGCATTTTTATTGCTTCACATATAGAATAAAGGAGGAGTGGAAGAAAATCCATAAATGTGCAATAAAAGTGACATTGCATTAGCATGTTAATCAACAACCATGGCGAGGCAGACTAGGTCTTACGATGATGACAATTAGTACCATGTAATACAATTACCATGGAATTATTTCCAGAATCAAGGCTCCTATATAAATAAGTATCTGAAATAGCAGTGAGTAGAAGGAGGGGGCAACAGAATCATTCCGCAAAGCTTTACCATTCTTTCTTTTTAAGCTTCCTCTGGAAAAAGGTACTGCTGCCAATCTTCAACTTACCAAGAGGTCTAAACAAAAACGTCCTCATAATCACGCTTATCAACATCCGCGAGGTGCGTGGTTCACAAAGGTCGACGTCCCCATTACAAACATTTGAGAAAGCTTTCATATGCATACTTTGCTTTTCTCGAGTCAACGAACTTGATCTCTCTCGCCTTTCCCTTGGAAGCTTTCCGGACTAAATAATCTATACATAAGAGTCAACTTGTAAATGAGAGTAAAAATTAATAAGGCGTAAGTGAAACAACTGCGAATCCGAAGGAAATGAAGAAGAAAAAACAAAGTGGTGAGTGACGATAGGAGTCTTTTACGGTAGACGTTATCCATTAAATCGTTACAAATGAGCATTCTTTCTCACAAATTTTAGCAGTTATCAAATAAAGTCCGTTATGGTCCCACACATAAGCAAAGTCGTCAACAGCAAAGTGAATTTTGCAAGTTTTGATGAGAAAATGGGCACCCTTCATTCTAAAATTTCCGCTGTAACGAAGAGAATGAGCTGAAAATCTTTTATTTTCAAACGAGCCGATTGGGTTTTTCACTCATTTTTCATCTGCATGAGGGGAAATGCGCATTTGCAGTCCCATTCTTATTCGCTTCCCGAAAGGATTACCTTGCAACAGACATATGATGGCATTCAGTTTGCCAAGCAAATAAAAATAAAAATTAAATCGACGTGATGTGCCGAACTCAATTCGACGGCTTGTTTTTCGATGCTTTCATATTTGACGTTCTCCAGCTGTGAAACAGTGACCGCTTGCGCTTCCTCTCCCTCTCACCTCCCGACATCTCAGAAGCTCGAGCTGTTGCTCTTTGAAATGGGTTCCAACCGATTTTGGACCAGTTTTCAGTATTTCGACAGGCGTTACGTCTAATTATACCCCTTCTAAAAAAACGCTTAAGCAACTGAATTCATGCCCACTGAAAACATGCAGAAACTGCGCACGTAACAAAATCCTCAAACAACGCAGAATTCATAGCATTATCCAAATCCTTTATCAAAGTAAGTGGGAACATGTCCGGAACACGAAATTAGGCAACATTTCAAGAATGCAAATGAGAGTTCGAGGAAGAGAGGACTCTAGAAGGAAGAAAAACTTTAAGAGCCAATGAAATTGAAGGCAACAATAATCGAGAAAATGGCCACAACTGTACCACTCGTTAAAAGCGTCCCGATGAACCACAACTTGGTCCTCTCTTTCTGTTCCTGCAAGCGTCTGCACAGTGCCCGATTCTTCTCCTCAGCTTCATGCAGCTTTTGCTTCAGATGTTTATTCTAAATGACAGATTTATGATGCAGCAAAAGCTAGTGAACAACGCTCATTTTAGGTTACAACACTGAGGAAGGGGATATCGAATACCATTTAGAAGACTCATTTATATTCCATTCCCACAAACTAAACCTCACTTCCAAAGTAATACATCCCCCATATATGGTAAGAAACCCTACCTAACAACTCTCATGAATGAGAGAACGATGTTGTTCTCAAAGAAAATAGGTTTCACTAATGGAGAAAAGAAAGTACAGAATGCCACAACTACTGATGGGAAAAAAGGAAGCTCTCAGTTTCTGCTGCAGTTAGCAGCTGGGATGGGATTTACTCAAATAGAAGCTGAGAGGACTTCCCTTCGCAAACAAAAGCAAAGCAGAAATTCATCGGATGCAAATCAACGCTGCAGATACGCTCGCACATAGCCATCAACGCCACTATGAGAAAAGCAAGTCTGCAAGTGATGCAAAGAAAATTTCGATCACTGCAGTTAACTCATCAACTCACTTTCGTTTGTTTTATTAAATAAGCAAACTTTCATAGAAGCACTTTCATGACTCCACTCTGTTTGTTCACTCCCTCTTCTCCCCCATCCTTGCCCTCTTCTCTCACACCGCTGCAAGCCACAAACTCTTAGCTGGCAAAGCCAACAGCTGGAAACATTATTATCGAACCGAAAGCTTTAAGTTGATTTCAGCATGAGGATGATCATCGAATGCGGCGATATCGTCAACTGACTGCAACAATGCATCGATTACGAAGTTCTTCGTGAGCGGTGCATCGCACGGGTATTCTTCTCTGCACAGTGCACATTCGAATACCTCAAAACAACACATCTTTGTGTGCCCTCCTCCATTCATTTAAACAAACGAATGCGATTTCCTCTCAGGAAATCTCAGGGACAAATTCTTCATTTGCACAGCGAATGCATATCTTCCAAGCCCATAATGCTTCCTATTCTGCTGCGTTCAACAACTCACCAGCCAATACCTCAAATAAACATTAATCTACAAACCAATGGGCAACAAGAATTGAAAGCTGCGTGGAACAATCCATTGAGAAAATTCATAATGAGAAAACAAAACGTCCCATCGCATAGAACGAAGTGCAGCGTTGCAAACTGATAGCTTTCAAGGTTCTTTGGTGAGCAGACGGTTATTTTTGAGGCTGCTCTTATTCTTCTTCCTACCGTATAGGCAGATCAGAGTCACAGCACACAACCTCCCATAAACACAGAAAAGTCAGTTTCTCGAGTCTTATAAGCAAGAGTGGATTATATATGTAGGGGGATGTTTCCTTCTAAAAGTTCGGAAAGAAACATGTTGTGAATGAGGCGGAGTCTCACTGAAGGAGACGGATCCGGTTGAGGAAACTTCAAAGCGGAAACCTTTCGGACCTAAAAAACCCCGGATGGGTGTTTATTGTCAAAAAGATGGTGAAAATGACGGCAGACCGGTCGGTAGACGTTGCTATGAAACCCGAAAGATGTCTCAATGAGGCGTCGGATACACGTCTGACAAAACGAATGTCCGCACGGCAATACCACTGGTGTCGATGCAAAAACGCACAAACAGATTGGACAGTGCAATGCTGAAGAGTCCACCACTACACGACCGGCATCCTCAATTTGTGCCGCTATAGCCTGAAACTCCAGATTAACCTGATACCTTCACTTTGAACGTAAATATGATGGAAAAATTGCTACTTATATTGATTGGGAAAGGAGGGAAAGGAGTTCAGGATAGCGGTTAAGAAAGGAGCTACAGTTGCACACCAACGTGTCGCTATAATCGGCAGCTCTCCTTGCGTGCCGATCGTGTTCAGGATTGCAACTTTACAGACACTTCGTTTACTTAAATGCCCTCATCTTGCTCTCGCTGCATACATTTATGAGCACATTAAAACGTTCAGCTTCGAGCGCATCTGAACTGCGGGAGCGGGCGAAAATGAGTCGACCTGACGCGATAAGCCAGGTGTCACTAAACGAGTTACAGCCATCCGACGCATCTCACTCCCATATATGTTGCTGTGAGTGCATCCGAAGGCGCAGACTAATGCAAATGCAGCGATCACTCTCAACACAAAAACATCTCTAAGCGTTAGGACTTACGTGCAGACAAGAATATTAGAAAAACAATTAAGCACTAAAGTGACTCAATGCCAGCATACGTGGTAAATTGTGAGTCTCTCATAGCACACGGTAGCCGCAAACGAATACCCCTCCCGTTCGTAACAACCCAACTAATCGAACGCTTCTAACAAATAAACATTCATACATGTATACAGGGGCACGCAATGTCGACTCTTGTAGAAGATGCGTAATTGCATTTTTGCGGATCTCACATTCAGCATTTTGCCTCAGTGAAGCGATCCGACCGACTGAAAGGCAATTCGCCATGCAAACGACCGCTTTATGACGACGTTGACACTTACCATACATCGACACAGACAGACATATACATGTAACTCCAGACTACTCTGAGAAAAGGGTAGGGTCCCTAGCAAAAATGTACAGAACTATATGGCTTTTTCTAGTGGCTGCTGCGACAGAAACAATGAGCTAGTGCTCCCTTTTGTGATTAGGTTCTATTTGCAATCACAGTATTTAAAACCTGACAGTGATAAGCACTTTAAAGAAGTTCCTACCTTCGCCTTCGTGTTTGCATGTCCCATTATCTTCCCCCACGGAATTCGGCTTAAAAATCTCATAGAACCGGAATGCACGTTGCTTCCGCGATTAAAGCATTGCAACCATTCCCTCAGTGAATCAATGCCGAAAAATTCACCACGAACTCATCGATGCCTTCAAAAAACACCCGAAACAAATGAGAAAACACATGGCAGGAGGGAGCACATCATACTATGTTTCGTGGTTCGGACTGCTTCATGGAAAGGTTGGGACATATTCCAAGAATGAAACTGCATAGCACTTAATTTTCTTCTTACCTGCCCGCTTCATTAGTCTTAAACAAACACATCATTCCCTCTATCTGAAATTTGTTTACAATTAAATTTGAGCCATAATCTCGCAACAAGTTTCAAGTGTCTATAACTTTCAGCGAAAAAGAAAAACGGAATGAGAAAAATTCAAGCAACGGTCGTGGAGCATAGGTACCGCGGAACTCCGTGGAATGATTCATCAACAGGAACAACTGGACAGATAGGAATGTACATGCACAAATGCAGTGTATTTAGACGAAATTTTAGGAAATTTTGCAAAAGGCGTTCGTTTTGCATATTAAACCAAGAACGGTCGAGATTTCTGAAAATTAAGAGCACAATCACAGAGCCAATAGAAATAGAGGAAGCATTTTGTTGGCACTTTCACCACAAAAAAGTTTCAAAAACAAAGAAGTTTGCAAAACTTTACTTCAAATTAACTGCTACGCACGGACATAAGTCACGCACAAGAAAAAAGAAATGCCTTTCAATAACGAAGTGCTTTCTGAAATTTCTTATTCTGACGAATTGCAGCCCTAATGGAGCGAGAATTAGAGATAAACAATGGTGATGAAATCGCGGATAATGCGTTAAGTTTAATGACACTTTCGCTTTTTAATAGATATGAAGGCTGAGATAGGAACGCGAGAAAGCGTGAGGCGAGCGGTGGGGAAGGGGAAGAAAAGCTAGGAAAGGCGATTAAAGGCTATCAAAAACCCCCTGGACATTACAAAAACCCTCCGGGCATGCCGCCCATTACACATGACATGTGAAAAAGGGAATATGAGGAACGTTAGTGACCGTGTAAGACCCACAAACATGCAAACAAATGAACAAAGGAAAGCATCCAAAGCGTGGCGTCAACAGTTCGAAGAAACCATAAAGATCGAGGTTAGAGATCATATAGGAACAGCATTGCCTGGGTGGCCACTATGAACAAGAAAAATGTCCAAATCAAGACGGTGACCGATATTTGACGGCAAACGATAAACTTTTGTTTGATGGAAGCGGCTGTCGGAGCACACTCCAGACATCAACTACAGAAGTAATAACCCCGTGATTTACTGCTTCCTCTATAAAGGACTCAACCTCGCGCCACCGCCAAAACATTTTACATTTCGCGAACCGTACTGCACGTCATCCTTCTCGTATGATCGTTTCCCCGTGCGTGTATTGGAGCTAATTTGGCCTTTGAGTTCACGGAAATACATGAAAATAGCAGAGGAATAGAATAATTTAGAAGTTAAATGTGTCTTATGAAAGGATACAATAACCATCACACTACTGCATGACAACAGAGGGGTGGGTCGTACCAAATTTATACCCGTGAAAATGGAATTACCGTCTAACTTTCTTTGCGGACAATGTCCTCCATAAACCTAGAATAAAGTGGTACTCCCTTCTTCTAGTGACGCTGATGCACAAATGCCTATATTCAACTTTCCTATTATATATATATATATATATA
>JAARMF010000156.1:43221-53626 GCA_022844705.1 Toxascaris leonina | reverse complement strand
TAAGGAAAGACAATGAATGGCTCCGACAACGAAAAAAAGTGTACGAATGAATGCACTAGCAAAAAGCTGAGGAGTTTCGGTCGATCGCAAGAATATCCGCAATGAATATGACGGATAAGAGAGAGGAATTACAAATTGGGTGCCAAAGATTGGCAAAAGAAGATGACGAGTTTCAGTGAAATGAAGTGGACGTCTAAGAAAGACCAAGGGAAATAAGCGAATTTAATCTGAACAACTGGAGGCTACATCAAGAGATATTTATTGTATTGATTAAAATTAAGTGAAGCAAAGGGTCAGCACCGCCCACACCAAGAATCGCGTGATGGTCCCCTGCTGAACCCATTGCATTTAATTTGCGCAATTTTGATTAATATCTTTGGCTAATTTTTCTCGTTTGAACTTCGAGAAAAAGTTTGGCACCAAAAATGTCCGGTAAATTCATCAAGACTTCCAGGAGGAAGCGGATGTTGGGGGCATGTTAGTTTCTTGCTTCTTCGACACTTCTTGTTCTATGCAAGTGGAGAGGATGGAGGAAATCCCGTTCCTCCTTCTGATTCTATATATATATATATATATATACATATATATATATATATATGAAAATGAAATCGGCATTCAGCAGATCAATAAGTTCAGGAGTACTTCACTTCCGCCATCTTCCACTGCCGAAAACTTCACAGCTGCGGAGTGCAGACTACCGGAATGATAGATTCATATAGATACAAAGCCGCAAACAAAACATCATCACAGCTTGTCAGAGTACGAACAACAATTCCGGCAATTCCACGAATCTGTTATTTGGGGTCGACATCAGAACTAAACAGCAATCTCTGCCTCTTCTTCTGTATAACAGAAAAGGGCTCAACTATCTCGAACTTAAAGAAAAACGATGGAACGATGTGACTGATTGGCATCAAAAAAGATATTAAACAAATCAGCCAACCGCTTGGTATGAGTAAATTCCTCGTCTCTTAAGCGCGGCTACAAAACAGGCTGATTTAGGGTTTTCTTTCACCGCGCTGATGCGCCTTCATAGATTTGCATTTGTGGAACGAATTATGGCGATATGACTGCTGTGTACTGATGTGACTGTCCCATAGCCTTAGCTAGGAAATTAGTGAAGCAAAGATCACCACTTTATAGAGGAGCCAAAAGCATTTAATTAAGCCTGAATTTACATACGGATACTACACAACCGAGAAAGTGTTGCATTTTAAGATTCGCACGAAGTTCACAACTGACTCGTCTACATTTTACGAATGATTTCGTAGAAACATTGATTATTGCAACAAATTTATATGAACAATCACTCTGACTGGAATATCAGTGCAGTATTGTTAATTGCAATATTTTACTGCAGTGTCAGTGCAAACACGTATATTGGGCGTCAGTTATTCACAGTTGCTTTCCACTCATTTATTTCCTCCGTCAAAGTTTCAAACCTATGCAATCGCCGATTATTTGCGTTTTTACGCATTCAATAAATCAATAATCGAGCAGACACACTTGAACGGCTACTACCGAATCGTTTCGCGTGTAATACGCCGACAGAGGCATACCTCGACTACGGCCGACAGAGTGCTTCTTTCGAGGTATCGGCTTTGTACCATCTTCTTATTGTTGGGATCCCTTAATGCTGTGGCCAGAGTCTGCTCGAAGATAAACTGAGGTGACTTCGCAGGCGTGAAATTTGAATATGATATCGCCTTATCGGTCATTACTGAGCGACGCCGACCTCCTACCAACGAACGCAAAAACTCGACGAGCAATTGCAGAAATTGCTGAAATTGAGAAATATTTTCTTTACGACTGGAGCCTGTATTGAGACAACTCTGTTGTAGCGCTTTAGGCAAAAGCATTTCTTATATATTTCTCTTTTCCATTCCCTTCTTCTGCATTTACACAAGTGAAAACTCTCAATTTCAGTAATCTCCTCCCTCAAATGACACTGATTCAAAAAAGTCCGACAACTCAGCCCAGTTGTGTTTACCAATATCATCAAGCATAAAAACGGCCTTTCCTAACAACCTCGTTCCACTAAAAAACCAATTAATCATCCTTTAGAATAAGATAATGTAGTGACTAAATAATACCAACTTAATGGTTCGCTAATGTTTAATTCAGAACACAATGAAGTGATAATAATGCAAACTGACTGAATACCACATATAAAAAATTTCTTTTCAAAGCCTATCATATTGTCCTTTCGCAACTCAAAATCTGATTTGAAAACCCCATTTGATATTTGCTCTAATACGAGCATTATGAATGAAAACGACGCAAATGAAAAACAGAATTTCATAACAGGTGAGAATGAAGACTGTCTCGAATCAGAGGAAAAGATTGAAGTGCCCAGATTCATTTATAATACTCAATCTCCCATCAAACAGTCGACAAAACTATTATGAGGACTAATGCTATCAAAGTGCCATACTAATAAACAAATTGTAGAACATACAATATTTGTGTCGATCCAGATGGATGCATCAAGTAAGCTATCGTAGAGCTGACTCGTATGAGGGTCGATGTGAGCATCATGAAGAAGTCTACTCAACCTCTCCATATGCATCGTCATCGGAGTCGAAGCCGGCATATTCCTCGCATGATTCTCTAGCTTCCTCAACAAAATGACTAAATCAGCCAAATGAAATTCGTAGTAGACTTTATTCCTCGGAAAATGCATAATATGCATTTCTTGCAAATTGACCGACGAATAAAAACTTCCCATAGGTGTTAAACATTTCACTCATATGTAACTTCAAAGCTTCGACAGCCACCAATCTTTATTTGTTGACAAAGGCGATAGCATATTTCAATGAGAATCCACCTAATTCACAATAGGACCTGCCCTTAGTTCGCCAGATCAGATAGCTTCCTGTTATTTACCTCACTCCGACAACCAGTTATAAGTGAAACTGTACTCAAAAACTATGAAGAAGTAAATTTCAAAGAGAAATGATGAATGCCCTTGGAGGAGATTAAAACTCACTCATAAAGTTGGCCAATCATTTCCACTTTTTCTTCGACATATTTGCGATGTTTCTCCTGTGCTTCACCTTCAGTAGCGAGACCCGACCAAAGTTTGCGATGTACTTCGAACACTTCACTTCGCAATAACTTTATTGCACTCAAACCTTAAAAATTTGTCAATTATCGCAGATGAAACCGCTAAAGGATCATAATTCATGAAGAACAAATATGTTCTGCAAGGATGCATATCTCTAACAAGTTATCAACAACCACAGCCTTACCGGGTCCAACATTATCGTGGGAATGAGTGCATTAACGAATGTCGAAACCAGCTGCCTCCCGATACGATTCGCAGTCTCCATTAATGCATTTTGAATTTTATCTTCAATATGGTCTATGTTTACGGTTACTTTGCAAACTTATGAATATATAAACCGGAATAACGGAAGCAGCGTTTACTGAGCAATTTTTCAGGAAAAGTTCTACGAACAGTCATATGGAATAAATCATGCTCTTCGGTAGCTGTGTGCCTGTATAAATTAAATGCGACTTCAAGATATTTACTACAGGGAATAACGTTAATACATTCGGCAAAGTATTGTGAACGAATAAGTTTACTCGTCGCCAGCGAGAATTCTTTCGGCTGAAACAGCATAAAGTGGAATTAAAACAGGAACTTAATAAACATCTTCATAAATCTTTTTGCTATTATGTTCTCATCTTTATATATCCATATTTACTGCTGATATGCCGAAATGAACAGTTCCGCTTGAATTTCTTTTAAGAAGTCCACAGTTATTTCAGAATAAGGTCAACAATTTTATCTGCAACACTCTCAGCTGTAATCGGTGGCTGCACTTTCGCATCCCCACAAAACAACGATTGCAAGCATGCTGATATGCGATCGAACGAATAAAGCTGAATTCTTTCAATATATATGATCACTTGTCTCACTCACTGATCAGCAATCCACAACTTCAATTAGCAGATATGCACCATAGAAGTTCCCAAGTTGCACAAAACGAAGGGGGCAGTAATCAAAGGTTTATGATCTTCTATATTATTTGCAATGGCGTTTATTACAACGAAGAGTCATTTGTGGAGGCGGATTAAATAATTCTCATATGTTTCGATATGTTTGCTCGTAGCGACTTGTAAATTCCCCTAATTATTCGAGGAAATGGACAAGAGAAAGGCATGTAACCGAAGACAGTAAATTTTTGTTGTTCCACCAATGAATAAACCACTCTCTTGGTTTAAAAGGTCAACGTGCTTGCTGACTCCTCCATATACTTCAGATGGTTCACTCGGCATCAATGACTGTCGGTGGAGAGGGAGGGTGAGGGAGGGGAGCGTACGGCATGTATTAGAAGGTAAGGCTCGCAGCGGCGATTTTAAGATTCTGCATTAAGAGATCTGCTACAGAATCCATAACTTTCTGATGTAAACTTTTCACGGAGACGGCTTAACAGAACTCATCTCCAATGTGGTCAAATCAGTCAATCGAACATAAGTTTTGATTGACTGCTCCATCCTTGCAGGTTTTATATAAATCAGCTTAAGGTTGCCACCCATCAGAGTGAGCTCATGCTTAAGCTGCCTCTTTGTAGTGTGTTCATGTTTTATATGAATTATTAGGCAGACTCATCCATTCAAATAATAAATAATTGAAAAACGAACAATGTTCCTTTTACTGAAATTACCAGCTTTTCAGCTATTTCGTAACTCATACCCACAACAATGACATCAGTTTGGCTTGTTGCATTAATCGAACAACTTACATTGGTCGCTGTGTTTGGCCAGTGACGCAAACTGTTGTTGCGGTGTTGCTTGTTGTGACATCCTTACGATTACCTCGTACGTGGGTGGCCCTTCTCGATCGGATTTGACACCGTGCCACAGGAACTGATAGCACGTGCGCCTTTGCAATTTCCCTCACCACTGCGGTCGTTATCACCAGCTATCAACAGATAATCACATTTGTGCAGCAATATACGCATGTTTCACTCCAGTCGGTTGCTTGTACAATCATGTCGTAAAGCTCGATAAAGACCGGTTAGTGGTGAAATACAGCCTCCTCACCTCTACCCTCCAAAGATGGCAATAGGTACGCAAGCAATACCCGATAGTGCTTGCGTTTCGGGTATTACCTCAGAAGCTTATACACTTGGCTACACCGCAGTACAGACCACAACAAACAAATTTCTTAGCTAAGTCAAAAATGAAACGAACAGACGGCTTTGTCGCGAATTTGGAGAGTCGGTGGAGACACCGTATATGGAGCGTCGTTCTGAGATGTTGTGATTTCGCTCTAGGATAGCCTTATTTCCCAATAGAATCATAAGCGCCACTAGCATTGTTGTTGTGGTCACTCGTGGATGGGAGGAGTGTAGTAACCCCATATAATCAGGAAGAGAGTTGTTGTGTTTGAATGAAGAAACTTTCATAAAAGATCAAAGAAACTCACCTTTGTTCGCAACGCACCACCAAACATAGGGAAGTGTGGTGTCAGTTGTTGTTGTCCCCTAGTTGTTGTCAAACCCCATCCCCTATACTTGCAACATACGTAGGAAGTAATTTTCTATGCTTATGCATAACATTCTCATGTTGTCAGAGAAAGTTATGGACTTCTAATTGTTTCTACTGTGCCATCTGCTTGGTGATGACTCATTTTGTGCAAATGCTCAGCAACAGTTGTACACTGTAGACTTCAATATTGATTGGTGGAACGGTTTCCCGCCCCGATCCGGGAAAAGGTTCATCAGATTGCTGAAGCAGTCAAATGAGGTATTCGATTTATGGTTTTCTGTAAATGTGTGCGGTGGGTATGGTCTGTAAAAAGAACGGAGATGGACAGAGAAATTTGTCACGCTGCTTTTTTGTTAATCGTTCTTCCGATGTTTCGCGAATTCGCCTTATAAGGTGTACCATGGCGGTACAAAAGTGCACCGTCGTTTCTGCGCCTACTTTAATTCAGGAAAAACACGATGTATAGCTAGTTTCGGCAGGTATATTGCACGTCAGGATACTGCACGCTCATCTGTTTATTTTGGAAGGTCATAGGCGGTGGTGAACAAATAGCGTTTTACACCGCTTGAGTCATAGACGAACGAATCATTAGTGCTAGATTTGGCCACAGATTGGTTAAAATGTGAAGGCTTTATTTTGCATATCCCACTATTTATTTCAAGTCTGTGAAAGCTTGAAGTCAGGTGAAGGTAGAGAGGTGGTCGAGATAAGAGCATATATTGTGTTGGACCTTTTGGAATGCTTCTGCACATGTTTGGCACTCGTTTAATATAACTCATATGCTGCAGGTTTTTACATCACTTTCTGAATCATAATCTGTTCATTGTGCGAGATTGTTATGGATGCTTGCTGTGTAATCGATCGGTGTTTCCGTATACGAAAGCTGGAAAACGTGAAAAACTTCCAGGCTGACGTGGCGTTTGCTCACATGGACTCAAGTACGGAGTTGGAAAGTATGGACCAAACGGTGAGTGATTGAGTATGTCAGTGTTCACTCTGGTTTCTTGCAGCACGGAAGGTGCGATCGTTGGAAGGCTGTCGTCCGTTATTGGCTGTCATCGTTTGTGATTCGTTCACCGCTTGTTCTTTTCGCAATCATGAAAGCTGCGTTGCTAATGCAAATTCTTCGCCCAAACAGTGTCCTCGATGCATAGCTGCTTCTTCATAATCTTATATCTTTCCTCAACAAGCCACCATTGATGTGTCGCTTATTGTCAACCAATCAAAACGATGGTGCCGTTTTCGTAAACCCGATCCCGCCCAAGCAACTGGTTTTAACCCAACCGGCACTGGTGTCAGCCCAGATAATGATTGAGGCTTATTGTAAAGAAGACGACAAAGATAAATTACTATTTGAGCACCAATTCAGTGGGTTGTAACTGTGGTCACTTCGTTGGTGGTTTTAATCGCCTTCTATTAGAGAACGTAAAAAATGTGAAGGAAGAGGTGAGGAAGGAAAACTTCAACATTACAATAGACGTTCTGAAGGCATGTAAGGAAGTGAGGGTTTTTCAGATATTTCCTCTTCAATCTCGCAATACTAATAGATAAGCTCTTGCAAAAGTTATCCAAAATAAGGGGACATTTGGGTTGCATTTAATAGCAACACAAGAAATGCTCGAAGAAGGGCAGAATAATATGTTGGCATTTCTTAAGAATGCATTAACAAGTGCACTGAACTCACTCAGAATTTCAGGAGGCTATGGAACTGAATCCCGACGAGAGGAATGTGTTAATAGAAGCGACAAACTTCTTCCTTTTTGCACAGGCCTGTTGAAAATTTTTGATTGTGATAATGTGACTGTTTTGTGTTCACATTGTTTGAAGAAGCATTGCAGACAGAATATTATTGCCTAAGACTACATATTTCACAATGCACCTTACCTACCTTCTTCCTCCTCCATTTCTCTGTTCTGCGCACCGTTTCCAAGCATTTTCGCCTAGTTTGCATCATGCAGTCATCACGATGCCTTACGGACAAGAGAATTCTTGTTTCAGTAATAGTTGTTAAAGTTTAGCGTCTGTGCCGAAGTTTATTTAAAGGTTTGTTGCATTTTTTGGTAGGAAGGAAAATCACTCGTTAAAGGGAGATTGGCTAACGGCGTTGATTACCAACTGGACAACTCGATTTATGCCTAGCACCTTAATCGCATACCCCGGCTTCTCGTTCCTTCTTTTGCGAAATTGTTTAGCGAAACGCATCAAATGGTTCATCACAATACGCACCTTTGCAGTATGGCTCATCATGAAATTGCCAACAGATAATAACAAAATATGAAGATGTCTTTGTATCTTTATCACTAGGACTGCAGATACAAATCGTCTGTAGTAATTCATCTCTTTATAGCCCTGTCGATGTGAGATGAGAACCTCATCGATGCGCGGAGATTTTTCACAATTTAGTGTCCTTAAGTTCTGAAATCGATGGCTGAATGTGAAAGGTAGAGCAGGTTATCTTGCAGAATAACTGATTTTATTACTCGCGATTTATCTTTAAGCAACCCCGAGGAGTCGTCGAATCTGAATAGGAAAGCGTTGAGCAGCCCAATAAAAGAACTCCTTTTCGTTACTTGATCTTGTTCTTATGCAATCATGTTCTACAACTTGACCCATCGGTTTTTTATTTTTTCAGCAGAAGAAAGGAATGGTGAGAGAGGCAGACGTAAAGAAAATAATCGCACATGCGCGGTCGAAGGTGGCTCAAGAAGAAATTTATTACCGAATGAAAGAATATCTGAGAAAAATCATCGGCTATCAAGTAAGTTTTTGAGACTAGCTGATGCCTTGTGGTTGAAAATCACAAGGCATCAGAATAATGGAATAATGATGGTTGACGGCCGGGCGTTATGGTGTGATACTTGGAAACGTTCCACCCGTAAAGGTGAATCCACGACTTTCAGGCTAGTTTTATGGAAAGGCTACATAATTGAGGAGCCATCATATTATCACAATTTCATTTAGTACTTTGACAGTGAATGTTAATTTCAGCTTATTTGATGCACTGCAAAATAACTGAGTGGTTGAGCTCGTTGTCTTATATCACTGACTACAATAGCAATTCATGTAGAGGGGATATAATTGTGCCTTTAGGTGATGACTGCATCGAACACACGAGGCAACTGGTTGGTGGTGAAGAATGTGCTTCCAAATGAGAAACAGAGTGACGACATTTGCAATAATGATCTACCCACAAAGGTATTACCTTAACATATTTCTTCCGCAAAATGCTAACGTATAGTAGAGGCATTTTGAGGCAATATGTAGAGGGTCATAGGACGACATTTTTTGTTCCATGCTTGCAAGCTCGAAGAGACTTTGTGCTCGTATCGTACGTATTTTAGTAGGTTTATGGTATCTGCAGCAATTTACAGGTATATTGCGCCGACGTTAGTCAACCATTCGATGTTACAGGTATACGAACGTTACGCTTCATATGCCTATATCGACTGCAATTGGGCGCCTTTTAAAGTAGCTGCTTGTTGTTTTCTTTCTCATCTGAAAAACGGTGATGTGTATGTAAAGCTGGTCAATAAAAGCTCAGTAGGGCCGGGCCGCAAAGTCCGACATCTTGACATATCCATAATCTCGTTGTGAAACTGAACCCATGCCGAGATGTCATTCATTGATGAGCGCAGTTAGCCGTTCTTTTTTGCGTTTTAATGTCCATTTTCTTATTATTTCTCGGTGGAATACCGGATATTCGGACTGATCGAATGCCGAATTCATGGTGCAGAATATTTTTAGGAGAAGGTGAAAGAGGGCTTTCTAAACGCTATATTGATGTTCCTCTATATGACGAAAAATCCGGTTAGCACGACGCAAGTTAAGGAACAGGACCTTTGGAAGTTTATTGTAAGTGTTTCGCATGCTTAGTTGAATTTCAGCTCTAAGCGTGTAGTATAGGCGAGAGTGTCGTTGAATAGAACCTCCCTCCTATGCATCTTCTCCAGTTAGTGGGACCGCTGGTCAAATTTGGGGCTGAAGCAAGATGAATAGTAGATGTGAATAGTAGACGTGCTAGTAGACTCTGCACCCGAGTTGTCCACTCGCTTTCAGTCATTAGAAGCTTCCAGCCTGCTTCACTCGCCTCTCTTTCGAAAATTCCGACTGACTATTTCATTTTGAAAACTTTCTTCCCGTTCTCCGCATCCACTTTTCTTCAAAATTCTCAACTCACATCGAAAAGCGTACACCCACAACGAAACAATTTGCTGTAATTTTGAACTGAGTGTTGCTGTGCAAAATCTAATATCGACGAAGCAATTAACACACTCAGAGAAGCTTTTCACCTACAGCAGCGTTGTAGCCATTCCTCTTAATAAATGCACATTCTATGGATTTTTATGTATTTTATCCTTTCCGAAATTTATAAACCGCAGAGGTTTGATCTAGGATGCGAAGTAAGAGGAAGGTGGTAGGACGGGTTGCACAGCTGGTCTTTTGAGGTATGTCTTTTGAGGTCTACTTGCCGGGCTTAGTTTAGGCTTGGGGCACCGATCAGTTTGCGAGGCTCAACGCTCGCCTCTTACTCAATTTCTGTGGGATTTTTGTTGGATTCCAAGGTTTTAAAGCTCTGAAGTGATACTCCATTTATAGATGATTGCAAATGATGATAGCGCCGATAAGGAACAAAATTTTAGGATGAGCTGCGCCATGCCTTTCCTCCCGATCTTGGTGACCCGAATCGTCTTGTTGGTGCGACGCCGCAAGCCGAATTTGTATCACAAGGTTTGTCTTTCCATCTGAATCGTTGTGAAGGTTCTCAAGAAGAAGTGAACGGTTTTCTTTCATGAACTCTTCTGTAAAGCAGAGAGTCCCCGGCCATGCTGAGTACCATGCTATGTAGCATGGTTTCAGTTCGCAGCAAAGCCGGCAAAACGTTCTGTGGGGGGGGGGGGGGGGGGGG
>JAARMF010000156.1:28135-40533 GCA_022844705.1 Toxascaris leonina | reverse complement strand
CCCCCCCCCCCCGCCCTTTCGCACCACATATGCAATGTACATCTCCTTTTACGGCTCGACCGTGACGTGTTTCAAAGGTTTGCTCCCCTATAGGTAGTTTATGTAACGGATTTTTGCTCGTCCTAGGGAATTGCATCAGGGGTGAATAGTTCCAACTAGATGTTCCTGCTGAGATTTATAAGGAGGCATGCATCTTTCCTAATTCCTCTTCCTCTTTACCCGCCTTCGTTGGGTTATTGAATTCCCTTCGCAGCATTTTCGGTGTATCTTCCCTCAGATTTTTAAAATGCGCACTAACACCTGCAACTCTTCCTTCATGGTATATATGTTTTCAGAAATAATCCTTGCGAAAGTTATCTCTCATCTCCGTAGAGAAACTTTCCACCACTACTTGGCGGCGTGATCGTGATTTTTGATCATGATCTTCGGTTAAATGCAACCTTAAAAGTTCTGCTGCGTTCAAAATGAAACTCACTGAAAAATGCACTCACTTATTCACACCGCAGCAATCTTAGGCGACTGCGGATCCGCACTCCTCCATAATTTTAATTTACTGCTGTCCTGAAGGAGTAACTGCTTCAGTTTGATTTAGGCATGCAAAAGAATTCTTAGATAAGTCTGACCATTGAGTTGCACATCTCTGCACAGAACGATGACTGCGTTAGCAGGGCCATAACTCATGATAAACTATTTGCCAGAAAGAGTAAAATAAATCGAGGTGTCATTTCTCTGACTTCGGTGGTTTATCTAAAATTTCTGCAATTTTGAACACTTTAAAGTGTTATATATCGATAAAGGGCGGCAGGCATTCGAGCAGATAACCGTTTAAATGGGAACGGAGGTGAGCATTACATTAACAAGACGTGTCAGTTCTTCAGTTGTTGGTTTAAGTTTGTTTGGGAAGGACTGACTTGAGACCGTTCGTTGAAATCTGAGTGCCTTTACGGGAATACAGAAGAAACGAGGCTCTTTTGACAGAGGCGACGTGTATCTTTGTGTATTTGCAGTTAATACAATGAAGAATTTGCAGTTATGGATAGAAGGGATGCTAATCTCTAATTTAACTTCGTTCCAATTCTTGGGAGGGGCCATCGGTTGCATGAATCAACTCTTTTTAAATTATTTTTCGAAATCGCTTCATTGCTTAAATAATGAAATAAGAAAGGATATATTTATGCGCAGACGATGAAGACCTGTCTTATACAGCCTCATTAGCCCGTAAATAGGAAGCTCGAAGTCTTCATAGTTGTAGACATCATTTTTAATCTTTTTTATGGTTTCTTGAAATACTGTGTAAAATAGTTGAGTACAAACTTTTGGTTCAACTTTTGGTTCATTAAGAAATAAGTGAAGAGGTGAACATCATTCGGATTAGGGTTGCTGTTAGCAGCGTTCGTGAAATGAGCGAAACAGAAAAGAGATACAAAAGGAGAAACAATATGAAAGACTCTCTGCAGTTGAGAGTTCCAATGAATGATTACACACGAGATTCACCTCACAGAATTCTGCAATTTGTGTGAGCCGACTTTAACGATTTTCGGTGTTTGGTTTTCTCAAAATGCTGACATACGTCATGTAATGTGGTCTTATTGCGTCCTCTGAAGTTACATTGATCACGCTGGCTTCATTTTTTTCGCTGCTTCCCTCGAGTTCCAGATTATGAATGCAATAATTTGAGGCGAAAGTATCATTTCGTTCGTTGACATATTGGATAGTTTTATGGGGAAGTTCATTTGCTTTTTATATTCCGGGGCGGAATAGTCGTTGAATTGTTGACGAATGGGATATTTCCTGGCCAGTGTTGGTTCATGTTTCTTCTAACAGTGCTATTTGATAAAAATTGCAGAAACTCCTAAAATGTTTCTGTGCGATGGATGGTGGTAATCCACGTCAGTGGAAATATCACTGGAAGGATGCGAATGAACCGTTGGAAACGGCTACGATGGACCGTGTCATTTCTGGGCAAGAGCGAGACCTTCCTCAGAGCTAACGACGAGGATTTTTCATTCTAAAGGAGAGCATTTCAAATGTCGGCTCAGCTCAATACTTTGCGATACGCGTCCTTTCTTATAGCGCGTCGCCGATCTCCTTCATGTTGCATTCGTGCTTCGTTTATACGTCTGCAAGTATGACCATCGTACGCAAGGCAAAGATTTTTCTTTCGGCGTCATCAGTTTTCGCGCTAAAACTGTTGAAGTCTCTTATAGTTTTGGCTATGTGTGCTTAAATTTGTTTAGTTGCTCGTTGTTTTTTGAATGCGTATTATTTGATGATCAGCTGCGTTCCCTAGAAGAGTCGCAGTCAGCATTTGTGGTATAGTCACGCTTTTATGTTACACAAAAGTGTATACTCAGAAGATGAACCGACTTCCGGGATTCGTTTTAACGATCATCTGTCGTTTGTATGAATTATGTGCAAATATTCATAGAAGCAGAAATTATCTCTCGGAACCTTTTTTGTCTAGAATCATCTGGAACAAATCATCTTTCTTTGTTTTGAGGACCAGTAAGTGGGAGTAGACCACGATTTGCACCGATGCATGATGTGTTTTCGTTGCTCTTGTGATCTCTTCCTCTCATGATCTTACACCTTATTCGATAAGAGTTGTTGTCTTTGAATCCGATGAGGCTGCGAAATTTCCCATCTGCTATCTTCACTATCATCTACAAATGAGTTTTCAATGAAAAATGAGTCATGTTGAGAATATGCAACTGCTTTTGCCACTTCAGAGAATATAAGTCAGCGGAGCGGAAGTTTCACTGATGATAGGATAAGCACTAAAGAGCTTACATTGATCACAAGGGCACGTCATACTGCTTAGCTCGTCGATAAGTTGTTGTATCACCCGTTCCTGAAATCTCAAAAGGCACGTTTCTGGGCGTTTGGGAAATTTGAGACTTTGTATAGATTTATTGACCGGATTCAAGGTTTTAATTATAGCTTAGCCGTCATCAATAGCTAGAGACACATCGAGCAGCAGAGGTCATGCTTAGGGTTCGAAGACTTTGTGCAAAAGAGTCAGAACACTTTAGCCACCCACCGATGTGATACATAATTTTGCGGTCGCATTTAGCATTCTGTGAATGAGTGGATGGTTGTTTGTTTTTCTGGATAACGATTGTTCGCAACGGCCGTGCAGATTGAGTCGGAGATGTGTACAAAGGCGAATTAAAGGGAAGCAACAATCGATGAGGACGGATGTGTTTCATGAAGATCACTCCTTTAGGAATAAAATCGCGAATATTGCAAATAGGTTTCATTCCTAAAGGAGTGATCTGTAGGTTAGGTTCTATACACGTTTCAATTATTCGAATGCTTCGATAATTCTCGTTCTCCTCCCTCCCATCCCATGCCACCCATCTCATCGTCTTCCATACAATTATTGCTTGAAAAACTTCATGAATGGTTTTCGATATTTTGTCTTTTCGTCACAAAATTTCAGCTTTCACCGATGTTCGATGTGAATATTACCTCATTAGTTGATTGATTGCGCAAAGTGCAACGTCCTCGTTCATTTCCATGCTCTAATGAATCGTACCTGAGCATATCCTTAAAGTCTGATGGGCAAAGAAGGCTAAGTATAAACAATTAGCAAAAGGAACGTGTATAGTAAAAATTATTCAAGCAGTATTGAAAGAAGCTAGAGGTGTTTAACAGCAGTGCTGCAGTGCATCCGTACGCAAATTCAGCATGATGCAGTGATCGTTCATATTGCTCTATGCATGTACGAACCTGAGCAATCGGGTTGTAGATAGTGTCGAACGAGAGAGATTCTTTGCGTTTCGGGTTCTTTTCGCTCTCTGCGAGGTCACGCCTCATTTCATTTAACCATTTATGTGCCTGCTCGATGATTAAATGCCGCTTCAGCCAGAAATGCCGTTGAATCACTTTCTGAAAAGCATCACAAAATTAAATACGCCAGTTGAATGCAGTTAGAGTAGGTCATCCATGATAAGGGTTTTGACTCGGTGACCCATTCAGAACCACTGCTGAAGTTGGAGGCCTATGGAATAAGTAGCATTGTCTTAACTTAGTCGAAAATTTTTTTGCGTGCATCCAGTTTCACAATGGAAGTCAGGAATGCCTTGCCTTCTTTTCGTTCTGTGCTGAGTGGGATGCCGCAAGGTAGCATTCTGGAGCCTCTTTTATTTCGACTTTATGTAAATGGCTTCCCAGAGAACTTGATAAGTTGTTGTAAGCTTTACGCTTGTGATGTGAAGATGTGCGGGCCTATTATTGATCCTCAATTTGATCACAACATGCTATGTCAGGACGTAATTTTAATGGAAAAGTAAAAGTGATCACATCTATGGCAGCTCGATATGCCTGCTGAGAAATGCTCTATCTTGCACTTAAATTTCTCGACCGAATGCCCTCTGCATTTATGTGGTCTTGATCTTCCTGCAAAAGAACCTTCGTTGGCATAATCAATGTGTTGATGTTTCGTGGAGGGCTGCTCAAGTTGCGAACAATATTCTGCGTGATGAACAATACATGTGCGCAGGAAATTATCAGAAAGTCTTCGTTGCTTACTATCGCCACTTCTTAGAATACTGTACTCAGGTTTGGTCCCCGTCTGTGAAAAAAGATATGATTGAAAGAGTCCAACGGCGCTTTACTAAGAGAGCCTTTAGGAAAGGACCGTTCCAGCCCAATTATGAGCAGCGACTTCGTATATTTGATTTGAACCTCTGTAGCATCGAACAGCTCAGTTCGATTTACATTTTACAACGAGTTGAACTGATATGCTCAATTCTTTTGCTTCTCGTGTTGTTCCTATCTGGCATTCTTTACCTTGTGATGTAGGTATGACAAGTAATTTGTCGTATTTCAGGCGACGCCTGGAGCAATGCGATCTGTCCACGCTATCTGCTGCCTGCTGGCGATAATTCACTATCACATGCTCATTTTGCATTCCCGCGTGCATGTTGCTTATGATCTCTGGCCTTTTCTTTCATCGAGCGCTATGGGTTTTTAAACGCATGGTTATGTGCAGTGTTTATTACTAAGCACGTATTATGGCTCCCGTGTATAGTCATTCTATTGAACATGTGGTGCCATGCATTCTTTATTGTAAATAAAGATGTTTATTATAACCTGCTTTGATAAGTTGTTCCATGCACACTCAAGTTGTGTTTGTTGTAGGCCTGTGATATACCTTAAATATCTCGTGATATACAAAAGCCTATGATATATAGGCACAAAAACAAATAGGTCCTGGTTATTTATACAAACAGGCGTTTGGTGCATATTTAGAGCATACATTTATTCAGAAATGCCTGCTACCTATTCGTGGATTTTTGAGTGAGTTCCTTGATTTGATACTACCTACAGAGATGATAGGCCGTTAAGCAGAATGTATAAGAAGTTGCGTTCGGAAGGCTGATAAAAATATTGAGACCCATTTTCAACAGAAGTCGCTCAGTTCTTTGCCGAAGGTGAGGCCACCTTAAATTTATTATTAAATCGATACCAGAACCTCAAAACATGTTCTGCAAAGCTGTTTGCGCCACCGAATCGTGCAGATCTGAGCGAAACCTACTGGAATATACTTCAGGATTTCCTCCAGGTGCAAGTCATGAAATTATTGCGAAAGTATCTCCCTGTTTAGGAAAATAAGGCTAATATCCACCAGGAGAATTACTGTAAACCATTAAGCTGGGTGCCTGATACGATGCAGCTGGTGCCACTTCATATTTTCGTTGGCAGCCTTTAACCGTATGGACCATTTACCATACGAATATAGGCGCAACGTCGCAATCTGTTTGTTTTTGAACTCTGTATGAGATGAATAAATGTCGCATCGTATCAACTACACTCGGTCGCTCCAGCACTCGTTCATCTAATTGCTCGTATCAATGAAATATCTCAGTCTTTACTGATATTTAAGGTCTCGCGTCGATCACAGCGTAGTATTTATATTTAAAGTCTAATGCTACCCAAAATGTGCATCGGTAAAACAGTTCCACTGGAATGAAACCGTTTGCATTGCTGAACGCAGGTGCGTACACCTATCTTCAGACACTACAATTGAAAGGGTGCAACATCAATGCATCTTCCGTCCAACCAAGTAAGATCTCATCGCAATTTTCTGCAATATTATTAGTACCTCATTTCGACCGTAACAGCAGCAATAAAACATTAGAGTCGGTCAGTGCTATGTACATAAAATGTAAGCAGTTCGTTGAGTCAGTAAGATCAAAAGTCATTGAATCGTAAGTGACGCATTTTTATTCGTAAGTATAGTTTTAGCAATGACAAATGTGCACGTGCTAAAGCATGAAACGGACGATTTTCGTGTAATAACTGACCGAGCAGAATATAAGCGAGGCCCGATAAGATGATACTATTCCAAATGCTTTCATAAATTTGTATACTCAAGTGTTATGGAGGGCTAATCTACACACTTGCCTTTAGTGTATGTGTGGCTGTTTGTCTGTCAATCATGCAGGCTTAATTTTTAGGAATTATTGAAGCCATACTTACAAAATCTAACGCTCTTTATCGGCAGCACAGGTCTTCAGTTATCAAAGTACTCAACCGTGCCAAGATTCACGGGTATTTCATTTGATTGGCTGTTTTCCGCCAAATAGATCAACAGCTGGCGAAGCGTTCCGGTAAAATGTTACAATGTGCGCTTCTGCATCCCAACCATCCAGCCAAAACCAGTTACCAACCATAATAAACTCTGAGATAATAGCTTCATTTTTATAGACTAATGCAATTGCTCGCACATATCTCATCTATAAAAATTGGTTTTTTTGCAAACGGACTGATGTAAAATGGCCAAAAATTTTTTCTCGTTTGAATGCCAACAACTATTCCCAAGTTGATGGATCCAACTGAACGATGGAATAGCGGCCTTATTTGATGATGTGTGTGCTACCCACAGAATCTTGCAATCCTAGCTCCAGCATTTCCCGTGTTGAACTTGTAGGATAGAGAAAGACACACATAGGCATGCACACATAGGAACAGACATTAGATCACAGTGGTCGTGCTTTCAATAACCCATTTGCGAAAGTGCGTAGAAATGTTACGTCAATTTAAAACATTCTGTGTCACTTCGCAATATGCAAATTTTTTATGTGAAAGGCATACTCGAAAATACTCGGGTCCATTCTTGAGTTGATCTCGTATCGCATAGGTAAGCGTTGCATGCTCAATCTGCAGGTTGTATTTCCTCGAGTAGTCTTCGCCTTTCTCGGTGCCTTGGTACTTCTCGAAGCCTGGCTCATTGAAATACGGCTCTTTCACAAATATCAAACCCTTAAAAGAAAGTCAAATTATATTGCACGCACAATTTGGTCAATGACAGTGAAGATGCTGATAGCCGTACACACCGACTAGTAGGAATCTAACTGATCATATCGACTGATAAAAATCTGACCAACAAACACACCGATGGATCAGAACTTGACCAGAAGTTTTTCACCAAAAACTTCAAATTCATTGGCCGACGACTATATGATCTCGGCAAGGGACAAAAAGCAACACCTAGGTCACAACCGGTTTGCACGATGTGATACTGTTGTAGACACATGATGATATATAACGGAAGCCGTGTGGTGGTTTGTGACGGTTTTATTACGGCTTAAATGGCAGTGGCGAGTGCTGCAAAACGATGGTCAGGTATTGTGTATAACGCTCAGGGTGACTGCGCATTACGCAACTCTTTGAAGCAAGCACCGCATATGTGTAATATTAATTCCAAACATTCGCACGTTACATTATCACGATTGTTTCAAAACGTCACTCATTTCAGAGTCGATTATTCGTGGAAGATGGGGCGCTTGAAGAAGATTCATTTCTCGTTTTATCTAATCGTATCTCCCTCTCAGCTTATTCGGTAAGCACCGAATAATAGCTCATACAATTGTATCCTAGCAACACAAATGTGATATTGGCAACTCCTCACAAAAGCGCCAGCAAAGCTGTCACATTTAGTTAGTTAATTCATTAAACCTTTATTCACAAATGTATAAAGAAAACTATAATGTGGTAGCGGGAAAATCAGCGAGAAAATGTGTGTACATAAACGAAATATCTTTGTGGGTGTATGCAAGAGGTTATGAAATCAGATGTTATCTGAACAGCGAAGCCTACACTGTTTCAATTATCGTGCCAAATGACCGGAAAACATTCGCAATTGGGTTGCTTGATTGTCATACTTTTGGCTGAAGCTTTCTTTTCACACGAAAATGTGCAAGCAAGAACAAATAACGAGAACAAGATATTATCTGGTTATTAGTTGATTCGCAAGCACAGTTTCTCCTCTATTTCATTTCATTAACCTCTGAAAACTTTAATTATGGCGTGTTTCTCAAACGAGGATTATATCCACTCAATGGTCAGATACAACAAATGGGTTTCAGAATGGTCATGTCTGCCAAGTACGAGTCGGGATGGTCACTACGATGATATGTGCCCAGTAGGAACAAGGGTGAGCATTGGTAGAGCTTACTGCTATCAAAGTGCGTTGCTGTAAAGATGTCTCTACGTAGAGACAACAAGAAACTGAATGAGAAGCACTGAGAACAGAGAATAAACGATTGTGAAATCAGGATATGGCAATACTCGAGTCCTTAGCTGTTGGCATGGACATGTGCCTTATATCAAACAGGAGTCGTCACAATCCTTTATGTGACACGCGAGTGAAGATGATCACTATGGTTGTGTATGTAGACTAAGAGGCGGTAGAGTCAGAATCATATGATTCGGCCATATATACCAAATATTGGCCAGGATAAGTGTTAAACTATTCTGAACTTGTATTCGGGTTGTTTGTTTTTAGAAAAGCAAAGGGACACGTTTCGACAACAATTTGCTTTTTAGGTGCAACACCTGCTAAAGGTTAAATTCAAATCTGCGTTGTCAGCCGTATGCGCCATTGTGCGATCTGATCGGACCGACTACTCACATAAATATTTCATGGAACGTTCTCTATTATCAGTAAGGTGCAACTCGAGAGATAAAAAACGCAGTCCGTTCTGAAATGCGTAAAAATTTTAGATAAGTTTTAATGCTGATGAAACGAAGGAGAAGTTACTATAGGAGGTCGTTTATTAAGTCAGAGTAAGGTCCACTGAATTTCACGTCCGTAGCTTCTGTGGTTGCCGAGTTAAGATTCTCAGACAGACAAGCACGTACACAGAGGCATTTGTGGACATACTCATGGATTTACTGTCGGATAATGCGCTTTGCAAACGCTTATGAAAAAAATGGAGCACTGAAAGACATAAGACGGGAGAAAAACAGTGAAAGCAACCTGTATGCTAATAAGGACTTGCAACAATGAGCAGTAGGGATTCCATTTCTCTTCAGGACGTCCTTCCCATGTGCCAAGAATCGACAAACAAATCTTCCCGTCGTTATAAAGATTCGGATTGAATCGCACATTTCCGGCTCCAGTCGTAAGAAATGCACATTTAGGCGGCGAGAATGGATAACTGAAATAACCAAAGCGTTCAATATCGCGTCATTTCAAAATTTTACTCCACTGAGAAGTTTTAGCCACGTTTGAGAATTTTGATGCATCCATACAGATAGATGGGATTTGGGATATCTTTCGTAAACTGTCATTTCTTTTGTTGTGGAAGCCATCATCCTTATGATTTGAACAGGTGTATAGAAGTCTTCATCAGTTTTCACAACGAGCCCTCCTCTCTTCCACTCCTTCCCCTACAATCTCCATCCCCGCACTTCATCATTTTCCCTGAGAATAAGGAAATGATAGGGAATTCTGCATTAATTTTCGAACACAGCTGTGTCGATGCTGACTGAGCTTAAATTGTGTCGCATTTATGATAAAACATAAGATAGAAATGTATTCAACAATGGTACTGCACTGCAATGTTGGCAAGTATATCAAATAAATGTATTCGCGTAATGCCTATCTTTTCTGCTGCCAAAAATACAAGGTTTCTTTAGTGAAGGCAAATCTGTCTTCATACTATCAGGCATCCTTAACGGACCCCAGTTGTATGTGTTTACGTGAGTTTTATTTAGCGGTCCGATCAAGTCGTTCGCTGCATTACAGCTCTTCAGTCTCCGCTTGTAAATTGAGTAGCCCGACTAGTAAAGTTGCGACAGCGCGACAAACGTCGTCACAAGCCCTAATACCTAAAAAGTTGTTTGTGGCTGCAAAGTGTCATAATCAACTGCACTTTCATCAAGACAGTCGCAGCTTTTCATTGTTTCGTTCAACAAATTTCATTCGTTACATTCGTAAGTGAATTAATGAATATTTTTATTTCGTCCTTATCGGTGGTACTTCAAACGGATGAGGAACTTCGATCGCTCAAGAAAAGAGAACAAGCATCTACTCAGAGCTTTTCTTCTGCGGATTAGTTCTCGTTCTCGTAAAGTACTCTTATTCAGCGATATATAAATAACGCATCGACGGTATTCGCAATCTGCATCTCATTTCGAGACTGTCTCAAATCCCTTTTTGAGGGTGAGCAGCTAGAGTAAAGTTAAAAGACATTACAAGACATTTTATAATATTCTGAACAGCAATTCAACGAGAGAAAGGTAGGTGCTGATTAATTCGATGATCTTTTGATCAATGCTAGTTAAGGCCCTAATTAAGCCAATTTATTGCAAGTGTAATTGCTTACGAAGGAGAGATCAAAAATGAGCAATAATAAAAGAAGCATGCTAAGGAACAGCATAGACAAAACAAAACCACCTGCAATTTGTGTTTTCCCACTCAAGCAACACAAAAGATGAGCTCGCCGAATGGAGATCACCCCCATCAAAATTAAAAATATTCAACGGCACGAATCGATTGGACAAGTATCTCAAAAGAGTTGAAATGCGGATGCTTTGGGTGTTCTTCACATCGATGCAACCAACTGGCAAAAATTGATGAAATGTGTGCAGTTAATACATTTATGTTTTGAGTGACCGAGAGCACCAATAATACGGGCAAGCGTGCAGGCAGACAGACAGACAAAAGTACGAAGGAACGTAAGCAAAGATGCGAATCTGTCGTAAAGCACCTTGCAAATTTGCGAAAGCGGATAAGAGCATGACCACGAAATGTGCGTGTTGCATTTTATTGCAATATGCCATCGCGAGACGACAACAGTTCATTAAAAGAACTGCGAAATTGACATCTGTCTCGGTGCACTCGCCAAATCATTCACCCCCACTTCAGCACCAATTTTTCCTCCATGTATTTCACCTGTCGCATCAAAATAGAAAACAACTTTTCATTAGAGGATGCTGTAGCAAGTAAACTAATAGAAACAAATAAATCGCCATAAACTCGCTCATTTCTGCGAACTCTTCAAGCGCCTATATTCTGCACCACTCTTAGAAGCCTCCTATCAATACCAAAAGCATACTGTTGCGCATACAAACGAAGAAAGTGAAGTTTGAGGTATCACCACTGTTCGGCTCCTTCTTGGGCTTGATTGCAAAGAAAAGTTTTGTAATTCCAGTGAGTTACCGTCGTCAAACTCTTTCCATCCCTCCGTACCCCTAAACGGCTCACCAACGACGAAATTCCCTTCGAAGGCCCTCTCTTCGTAAGAAAGGAAAAGGAAGGGAATGAAAGGGTGACAGAATGGGGAGCAGCCATTCTCTCTTCTTTTGCAGATGCTATCAATATAATCATGACTTGTGAGAGGGGAAAGATGAAAGAAGATTCTCTTTGGATTGTTCAGCAGTAAAAGACTTCTAGCTTATTTGCTTTTTCCATAGCTTTTCACTTAAGCTTCTATCTTTCATATGGATGCTAACGAAGTTCGCTTGCTCTTAATTAATTGGAGTGAGCAGAGTTGCTTCTCCCATGGAAATGTTGCGCTCACTTTTTAGAATGCTTCGCTTGTGTTTGGGAAATTTTAACAGAACGACTCCGATGGCCAGTTTTCCTCGGATGACCTCAACAATCTATTTGTTATATATCGCTCAGTGCATTCATATTTGTTTATTCATCAAAATAGTAAAATAAAAAATTGAGAGGAAATGAGAATATAACAAAACATTTTTTATTCGTCGTTTTCCGCTCATTTCTTCGGCAGTAAATAATTATGTTTGTCAAAGATAAAAATGTCAACGGTAAACACTTAGAGAGAGGAATGCAGCGAAATGTTTGACATTTGAGGTTTCTTTCGATGGACAGCTCTTCTGTCATAAACAAGCAGATTTGTAATGAGTAAGTATATGAAGCTGTAACAATCAGTTCACATTGCTCAGTAATATTCGACACATGAAGAACAACAATTTTTATTACAATATCTAAGATGTTTTTTAAACGATAAGTAGAGATAAAATGGTGTCCTTCATAGACAACAAATCTATAGGTAGGCACCGATGTTTTAACGTATATATAGATGTTTATAATGACGTTTCGGCTATATATATATATATATATATATATATATATATAT
>JAARMF010000156.1:0-17216 GCA_022844705.1 Toxascaris leonina | reverse complement strand
GGGGTGGGCCCCCCCCCCCCCCCCCCCCCTAAAAAAATCAACGATCACTGCTCTGACATGCTGCTGTATTTGTTTCTGCGTAGCGTAAAGGTTTCATCTCTTCACTGTCACCACACTAATTTTCACTTTTAGAGTTGGAATGACTCGCCTTCAGCAAAATGTTCTGCGCGATTGACACAAGAAATGCATTTCTCTAAAGCGATTATAGCGTAAGAATGCAGATGGGTACTTCTGCGCATGTCCTCTCACTTTTCATGTCTTTTCATTTTGGTTATTCAGCACTTCAACGCCTAATGTTCTATTTTGACAGAACTGACATGCCCAATATTTGCCACACTGAGAAAAAAATGGTTGCATGGGCACTTGTTTGTACTCAAGGTTTTCAGTTTCTTAATGAACTGTATTTATATTGGGTTAGCAGCTCTCGAAAAAGAGATATTTCAGCATTTCTCGCGAAGCGATCCGCTAAGAAAGCCCTTATTTTTAGACGATTCATCCATTCCCCCTTATATGCCACATCTGCTCAAGTACGATTTTTTAGCTCTATTGACGTCAGCTTGCAATGTCGTCATCATTCAGGCAGTCGGTAAATCAATATCATTTTATCGCTTCAAAATCGCATTCCACAAATTAGCATTCATTGATCGCATTTAAAAAGTCGTTCTCAATTGAAAACGGAAATGAAAGGATAGAAGTTTCGAATGATTAATCGTTCTGAGTGTTTTATCAGCCGATCCACCAATGAGGGTGTCACATGCCGTCAGCATATTCAGTGACGCGAGCGCAATTGTTTATGCTTTGTGCTTATTGGAATTGAACGAGTTTATTTATTCGTCAATGAATTTCTGCGTATTTTTGAATGTTCGATTGCATACATTCGTGCTGAGGGGTTTAGCAGAAATGCTTATCAAGCACAAAGGAGGTGAACAATTTTTTAGTTAATGATGTGTTGCCGAGTGCTACCCTTTTTCTTTTTGAAGCACAGAGCGTATAGAGAAGTTGAAATACTCTCTAGAAAAGTTACAAGTATTTGATAAACTGCAAAGAGAAACAAACTCTATAATCCGAGACTTTTCTTGAAGACTGATTTAGAAAGAACTGCATCTCCTGGTCCTCAGGCTCGAATTCTAACGATCATGCTCCAAAAACATGAATTGTAGCGAACGGTTCGATATTGAGAGATAGCCTCGAGGAATTCCACTACCACTATGGGTGAGAATTCTTCCACCTCTGCCACTGCTAGTGGTGACGTATGTGTTGGAAGGACTCAGTGCGTTTAACATGTTTCGCTCATTTAACAATTCAGTATTATACTGTTCCACTAAATTGAGATTCCATTTTAGGTTCTAGCAGGCCTTTTCTTTAGCACTCATCGCGAACTACTCTCGAACTCATTTCACAGCGACTCATCTGATTGTTCTTGTGGTGACTGATTGTTGCACATTTGTCTATAAAAATAAACCCCACATAGAAACGAATCTTTCATATGTTATAAAAACAGACCGAGTGAGTTTGAGCATATTGGTCAGTCGAAGAGGCTTCTGCTCGAGGAATGCTAACAGCCTTTCGGCGTTTGTGGCTGTGTCGTCGGGTTCGGGGCTGGATGTCGATGAGACTGTTGTGCCCATTACCGTCCGACTCAGCAGTTTACCCGTGTGGCGTATCGCTTGCCTTGAACCACACACAAATGCGGCCAAACGACAACGTCCCTTGCCTAGATTATTCATTCATGTGATCACATAGCCTCTTGCATTAAAATTAACATTCCCCACTAATTTCTTTTTTCCTCGGCACTTAAATGAGTCAAAAACTGCATGCATTTTACACCAAGTAGTTACACAATGGGCACGAAAGCTTAATTCTCCCATAGCAGCATTGTGCAAATGATCGGATTGATGAAAATATAGAGATATTATTTCGAATATTTAGTTGTTGTTGGTAATTTATGAAATTGGTTGGTTGGCTGAAAACGAAATAAAACCAATGTGGCACTTTTCTCGACTCGTATATCGCCATCACAAATTTGCACGGCTTCTCGATAAAAGTTATATAATTATTTTCAGATAACATATCAACACAGCATTGCTCACATCGCCTCAAAAGTACTAAGTACGACAGTACGATTCATACTGACAATTTCTATAGCTTTGTCGCTGTGATAAACATCAGATGATTTGAGCGAGACATTTTAAACACAATGCTGACAATGTAATAATGGTTTTATTAGAGTGGAAGAAATACAAAGCAAGGATGGGGGTGAGCTGGGACTCATATGCGAGAGATCTGCAGCAAGCGAAGGAAGGAAAGAAGAAAAAATGAGGTGTTGATCCAATAAGCGAGAGTGATTGTAGTGCAGAATAAGACAAAATAGACAAAAAATATGGTCATCATCACAGTAATTTAATTTATACAACGGAACAGTTTTTAATATCAATATGTGATTCATATCTCACATTGTCGCTTCAAGCCATTTTTCATTTTCCAGCAAATTACTCCCCGGTGGATCATTTCCTTTACATGCCCATCCGGAATGAATGAATTGCATCGTTTCACCTTCGAAATATTTCACCAAACAACTACCCTCTAAGGAAGCATCAAAGGTACTCTTTTTTAAAGACAATTATGGAAATCAAATGAATGAAGATCGCTTCTGCTGACAAACTCCTTGCCATAAAAACAGCTAATGGTTGCGATCATTACAAGTGCATCTAAGAAATACCATATGTGGAGAGGCCAAACAAGCTGCTTCCGAGCAAATTTTGAACGACTTTTCAGCCGACGAATAAAATTTAAAGTGGTCACTGGCTTCATTTGTCTATCAGGTCGACTGCATTTCCGAAAAAGTTTCAGCTTAGTCAATCAAATGAAGCGAAAGGCGAGTCATTTCTTGAGTTAACAAAAACAGCGGTAAGCCACACTGAAGCTTTTGCGACTCTGTCCCCGATTCATACTTTGAACATTGTACTCTCCATTCTTTGTTGGCGAATTTTATTCTTCAACTTCGGCGCTTAAACTCGACAAGCTGGAAGAAAGATTGAAATTTGGAAAGCTTTTATCTCCGTCTAAACAAGTGTCGCTTCAGCCGATGTTCATAGACTGGAATGGAGAAATTCAAACGTTTATGGCAATATTTCCAGCGAGAAGAGGTTAAATAAGTTCGACCAATCGAGCAATAAAATAGGATCTCAATGCACGGTGCCTTAAGTGTACGCTCCAGTCGATATAATGCTGACAGAGAGTACATAGGTTCTCTACTCTTCCTGCACCCCAAATTGCATACATAACCCGTCCCAGTATAGCGCCTTTTCAGTGCAGAAAAGTCTATTGTTCTCTTTCAAGTTATTAAAGAAAGAAACAGCAACTTGAACGGACGTTTCGGACTGATAGAAGATCAAACTAACGAACGGACGTTTTTAAACAGTAGAAAATGTATCGATGTGCACTTTACTTAATTGTTCCCTATTGGAAAAACTACAAATGAGCAACCAAATGATCAAAATTGTACAGTTGGTCATTTGCAATTGCATGCAATAGTAAATTAGGAGTATAAAGAAGATACAAATTCCACAGCTTAAAGCAGAGTGCGTTTTGTCAAAAGCGCTGAATCTTCCAAGCACGTACCCATAACAAATGCGCAAACCAACAAAGTGCTTCTATACTAGGATCGCTTACTTTCGTTTCAGTTGCATCGCATAGGAGAGATGTCATCGAGTAGTGCCACTCCAACGATTCCTTTATTAAAAACTATAGTTAGTTATACGCATATATGCAACTTTAAGAGTGCAACTTTTTAGAAATATTCTAAATACTCGCGAGCATTTTCCATTTGAGATCACAAGCGTAGAATGGTCGTTATTATCCTGAGACATCGCAACTTTTGCAACATTAAAATGGTATTATCTGAGACGATGCTGTTAGCGAGCGTAATCCAATATAGAATTTGGCTAGCGGACAGTGGCATTCATTATCTTTGTATACTTCCACAGAATTTCTCCTATGCGGCAACAAACTACCTCACTGGATGCTAGGGGTTTTTCACTAACTTTTCCTCCCCCCATCCGCCTTCTCCACTCCACTTCTGAGAACTGGTCCTCACCTTGTTGTGAGGTGGAGTGAAAATTCACTCTTATCACATGAAATAGGTAAACGCATCACTGCAGTAAACTCCAAATCTGTCTCGCAAATTTCGGCTCTAACCACTAGCGCTATCGGCTACAAACTCTTTATTACTGCTCTTGCATGCAACAAAAAATCGTTTTCAGTGGCCAAAATGACATCAGTTATGCGATATTTTCGTGCGAAGTGCAGAACATTACTCATCAAAAGACAAAATTGATTGTGGCCAATTTTGTCCTTTGTCGATGATTTCTCCTACATGCTCGCAAAGAATTTTACTGCAGTTGGAAATATGACAAAAAGTTGACAAACGCAACTCACTGGGATCATATTCGTGATGAACACTACAAAATTCGTATTACCAAAAATATGAGCTGCATTTCAATTCTTGGGAATCCTGCATGAGATTTTGCAAAGTTTGTTGAGACGATAACATTTCGATACTAAATTTCACTCGGCACTCCGTCCAAAATTCATATTTCCAATAGCAAATTTTGTCTGGAAATTTGCGAGTCCCCAAACAAACATCAATATATACTCAATGTTTGCAATGGTTCAATTCAGTAAACCAAAAAATCGATCGGCAAAACACCTCTGAATTCATCTCGCATAACGAGAATTCAGTGTGACAAACAACTCATTTCCACACGCCAAAAGAAATTCATTAGCCAACCGCGTTGATAAATTGCGCTAAAGTATTTAAGTGGCGAAGAACGTTCTTAATAAATTCAATTATTTACTTCCGTTCTGCGCATCAACTTCGACAAATAAAAGCTGATACTCTAAGAATCGAAGTCGCCCTCTCATAAATGTAATATTTCGAAGGCCTTCTCTCGGCTCTTCTGCAAACATCTGTTACTATGGCAATGTCAGCGATCGCATCTTTTCGCCTTCTATCTATTCTTTGTACATGCCCCATCCTTAGAGCTCATAAATGCATGTATAGTAGTCTGAATAATCTCTAACAACAACGCTTTTTCTTGTTCATTTGAAGCAGATATCTTGAACCACTTTGTTAAGAAATTTTCACTTCTTCGCCCTTGCTTTCTGTCTTTGCAAATGGTTCCAGAACTTACTCCTACAGATCAAAATAGAAAATTAAAAGTATCTCTCTCGAAGAATGTTGAATCTTTGTCTCTAAATTCAATATGTCGTACAACTCCATTTAAAAAGAACTCACAATGAATGAAGCACTATGAGAATAGATGTGCTGAATGAGAACAACACATGGGATAAACCACTCACCAATGAATGAGAGATGATGGGCGAGGGATCAATAATGCAGCACTAAATCACAGTTCTTAGAAACAGTGCGAAATAAGAATTTGCAAATAAATCGCAATGCAGTCACAAAGTGAGACCTAGACGCCTGTCAGTTCATCATTCTTGCTGTCTCTGTCGCAGTAATAGGGTGGTAACAAGTGTGCAATTAAGCCGTAACTCAATCCTAGCTGTCGGCACTTTTTCAATTGCTTCATCGTGATGCAAACAAAGTCATGTGCTTTCCTCCTCTTTTATAACAACACTTTTCTTGTTGAATAAATTCTCGAGATAAAGCAACATTTTGCAACACTGCATAATCAGACTTCAGAATGTGCATATACGTATATGTGATTCAACAAATCCGAGTCTGCGTATACAGGCAAGTGCGAATGATTATTGAGTGCTCAACGGTTTCAGTGTTGCTGGAGCTGTGAAATTCGATGCTCATATACTACATACGAGCATAACTTCTACATAAGCTTCAAGATGATCAACCAAGTGCACAATATTAGCATGTAAAAATTCGCTTAAATTCAACAACATACTACAGCGAAAATAGCAACATGTTCGTTAAGCAGCTAAGCTGGAGCTAAGACATCAAGTGTAAAGATTAAAAGGCTGGAAAAATTAGAATTTTACATGAGCGATCGATTCGAGTAAAACACAGATGCGCTGCATACTGTATTATTATGAACTCTTGCAAATTTGCAGCGATATGGCACGTTATAACAACCTCATGCATTTTCCACGTTTGTAAGTTCAGATAATATGTGGCAGACATAAAGTTGTCGCAACTATCATAACTTTTGCCTATTTCTTTCGGATATTCTTCAGAATAACTGAATCCTTCCAGGCTGCTCGGTGTTTTCGATCGCCTTTATCATTACCTAACGTTGTAAAGCTTGTTCTATAACACTTTGGGGTCTCCGCAATTACACCTCAATAATCTCCGGAAATCTCCGGAAATCACAAGCAAAAGAGAAGCTATTCTGCAGATGCATGATCGAAATTTAATTTGATCATCGAATTCATCGAATCAGCGTTTATGCATCTCTCGCTTGCAAACGAATGCCGATATAGGAAAGACGTAGCGTGATCACTGAAAAGCTTATAGCACTTTCATTAGTACAACATAAAATATGTGACAATGTATTTCGCTGAATGCCACTAGGGGCGTGATTTCATCCCAAGAGAGCCAAAGAAGGATATTTTGCTCGTCAAAACGGGTGGAAGCCAGCACCATTTTCAAAGGCACTGAATTGGAAGGTGAGGGGTGGGGGGGGGGGGGTGGGGGATGGGAAAGTGGATGGGAATGCGTCGTCTCCCTTTCACTGCTCCCCCATCACGGGAATGTATCCGTCATTAGATGATATATAAACGTTAATGAGCTCAATTCACCCAACACATTCAAAAACTCACTCTTATACATAGAACTGTTATAATTAGGCACGTAACATAGTCACAGATAGATCATAACCCCTTTTCTGTTGTCGAGTGCCCATTCGCAGAAGCACATGAAAAGCAGATGCTTCAGTACGGGTGTATGAAATACATTTACCATCGGAAGTTTCAAAAGGAAAAGTCGTCTCCAAATGGATAATGTGAAATTAGTTTCTCATCGATGACTTTTATCTCAAAAAGTTGTTTATAGTAACGTTGATTTCAGTCGAATGAAAGAAATGCGAAATAATGAAATAATCTTAGCGCTGTTATATTTGAGAGGAAAATGGAGATTTCTTAAGGACTATTGAGAATACAATTCGTTCCAAACAAGTTTTGAAAGAGTTCTGCATGAATAATTGTACGAGCGTGAACGCCTGATTGTGAGCTAATGAAGATACATCTCGCCCACCTTGAATAATCAGGCCATTTGAACGAAAATATGTAAGTGTCAAGATGAGGAAATTCTGTGAAAGACATTGTGTCACCGGCGAAACAGTGATGCTGTGGCAGATAGATGAGGCTGCCGAGCGAGCGAAAATCCATCGACCATCAAAGCTCTGTGATGTCCAGTGAACGAGACAATACTTCGCCCCAATCATTCAACACATTAGCTTCAATTCAAGAGGCAGTGTAGTGCATGGCATCTCTCTCAGACATAGTAACGGCTATTGAACTTAAGTGATTGCATCAGCCACCAGGTCACTTCCAATTCAGCACGACACCATTCAGTCTGATTTGTTTTATAGTGAAGTAGAAATCCATATTACAGAATTTCTAATTGCGATTCGCATAATCAATGCTGTGATCCTCGTTCTTTGAAAAATGCTTTTGAGTAGCTATTGTAGTCCTCATGTTTGCTGCCCGATGCTCTTATAAATTGACAGCCAAATTTTATACAAATCAGCTAGGAGATCATTGTATCTCGAAAATCCTGAATCTGTGATGTATAAGGGCCCCATTCAAGCCAGTCAAACAGAGAGTGCCGTTTGATGTTCGATTCAGCTTTGCCACTGACTGACCGGAAGTGATTTCAAACAGCGGAATGGATAAAAATATCACAGGGTTGGTGTGCAATGAAAGAAGGAAGTGAATTGAATGCGGCAGTGCATAAATTTCAGAATGTTCTTGCAAGGAAGATTCCGATAAGGCAGCAAATGGGAATTATTTCCAAATTTGTATAAGTTTAGATGCAATCAAATGCATATGGAATATTGGTCTCTTTATAATATATTTTGTGGAGATGTGTGTTCCAAAAGAAGTACAGGTGACGAAAAATTATTGGCAACATGAGCCCATTGAGACCTCTATAATAAAAAGAACGAAAAAGGAGTGAGTGAGGCAGAAACGTTCAAAGCGCTGTAAACGAAGAATCACTTTCATTCAAATGTCATATACGAGTAAGTGAAAAAAAACCTGAAATGAAGGGTGCACGGGGAAACAAATAATGATGTTTTCTGGACTCGCAAGCACAGCTATTCAGTCTGATTTGATAATCATCGATGCCCTTACCACTCCAAGAACAACTTCAGCATAAGCATCATTAACGCTATCTGATTACACACTGATTTCGTCGATGAATTCAATGAAGTGCAAAAACGATCACATTAAACATATAATAAATAAATAAATAAAATTAACTTTATGAGTGATAAGAATGCAAGGAGAGAAAATATATGAGGTGCATTCTTTAGCTATTCGGATGAAGTAATTTTCATTAAGTTTGGAACAACTGAGTTCTGGTCTTTAGGCTTAAATATTGATAAAATTGGGTCGACAAGCTTATCATGCTTAAATATGTCTAAGTGACATGCTTCGAACCTACGTGATAAAAATCCGCCAGTCTAGCTTTTAGTTAAGAGAGGTGCCTTCGGTGCTGGAACTTTAGAAGTTTTGCGCTCCGGATGCCCCCGACCTCAACTGCGTCATTTTTTTTTTTTGAAATATTCTTGAACCTATTGCAATGAACGCTCTTCAAAGAGTTTTAGATGCTTACGCCTGAACAGAGAAGCTGGAACATGGTCGATTTTCATCGCATTTTCTGACCGCGGTTTTACAGAATCTCTACTTCAACCTACTTCAGAGAACTTCTGCATAAAGAGCTTAGGAATGCTGTCGTCAATATGAAGGAATGCTGTCGTCAATACGACTTCGCGGAAATCTGTGAGGGAATATGATAAACAGTAGAAAAGTCAGTGTAAGATTTTTATAGAAACAGCTCTATTTGTTCACATGCATTTATCCGTTTGTCCGACAAGCTTCTTTTAAGGAACAGACAAAAATGTAACAGTGATTTCACAGTACTTTTGCCTCGAAGAATTTTTTTCGGAAGGTGACAGGTTGATGGGAATCTGAGCACCACCACTGAGGTTTGAGTGGGACTTGTCCGCACCGACCATCCCCTCATTCTTCTCCCTCTTCATCCCCTTCACTTTCACCACCCTCTTCATTCACATTCATCTATGGCACTTATGATCTCGTAAAATTTTGCACGCATTATCGATCCTGACAATGGGCCAGAGGGCTTTTTTAATTCAGAGATGCAGAAGCGGTATGACGAGTTGTCTACAAATAGTAGTAATGCATCCAAGATTTGGAAAATCGACCGGCCACAAGATTCCTAATAAAAGACTCTTTTCCAAGCCGATCGGTTGCACCAGATGGCTCTACCATGCACAAAGCCTTTTTGAACATCCTCTTCTCATAAGCATTAGCAGATTTGTGTTGCAAGATGTGTCATCGCATATATAGAGCGCGTGTATATATGTTTCAAAGGATGCAATAGCAGCAATTATTGCAGTCGAAATTGCGAAGTTTGATGAGTATATTATACGCTCAACAATTACTTTCCTCGCTATATTTCGCATTGACAAATCAACTTCGAAGGAGATTAGATACAACCAGAACTAGAAAAAAGTTGGACGCATTTCTTATACTAATGAGTTTTATATTTTAAACTGGTTGAGGTATAATAAACGAATTACGTATATGGAATTATTGCAATCGGTGAAGTTAGCTGAAATGTGAAGGAGTTTATTCGTACAGATTTTATAGGCTTGCAGATGACTCATCAAACAAATATCGTGGAAGAAACATATTGTGCAGCTGCCCTTGTTCACTTTTCTATTTTCTTATCCTAGTACGTGTCACTGTTCTAGTTTCTACTTCGTCGACACTGGGTTTCCATCGCGATTTCTTTATGGTCTATTGGAAAGAAACGAAGAGGTTGTAAGAGTGGCATCGCTAGCAGGTAGCAACAACAACGGTTCGTTAGTAGCGAAGTTTTGTAAAGAGAGGGAACTTTTAAAGGAATATTGATGATTTATTGAGTGCATCTGACTAATACGTTCATTAATGTTGCAAAAATGTAAAATGGTGAGACGAGACGGCGAGTCTGACTGAAATTAAAACGAACATAACAACATTTTCACAATCATTCGGAAAAATTGCGCGTGAATTGCATTTTACTTTTGCTGTGCAGTGAAGCGATTAGTCATGGCAATTGGGCCCCAAAATTTCAGGTTTGATCGTAAAATATGAAGAAAGCCGATTTCAAGACTCAAAGCATATTTTAAAACAAAACATTCTCTCAGAGGCACATTTAAATCGCTTATTTCAGCGGTAAATGAAACGTCTGTCGCTGCAAAATATGGCAATATTTGAGATTATCTTAAAACATAGCTGCAAAAGTTACAGAAACTTTCATTAAAATAGAAAATATTGGCAGATGCGGGAAGTAAAGTTGAATTTTTGCTGTGCGCCTGAAGGCGATTATCTCTCATGCCATTACTCGCCATCAGATTACCTCTTAAACTATTTCACATCAGCAGGCAAAAACGCCTTGAATTGCTAATTTTATTAACGCAATGAAATATCCCACGCAAAGAACTTGCCCACAGTTATCAAAAATGTATAAAGTTTGAAGAAAGGTAAGCTATCCGTTCACGACTAAACTGGTAATTAGGCTACGAACCATTTGCTGAAAATATATAACAATATGTACAAGATTGGATTCACATGAATCTGACTATTATATAGCGTTGCAGCCTTCTCTTGACTGTTCTCCAATCACCGCAATTGAGGAATATCAACATCACTCGCAATCACAGTGCACTGATTTATGAGATATATGAGTGCACTCAAGAAGGACAGTAATTTTGCATAGAAGTGAAACAACAAACCAATAGTTGGATTTGTGTGGGTGTCGTGTATGACAGACGATCTTTCTGTGGGTTGCCCGTTGTGGACAGAGCCACACCTCGAGCCGACGCACCACCTTAGAGCTTCAATCGTGGACGACCTTGAGATGACAGCCGCCAACTCGATAACCAATAGCCACGACTCTTGGCACACAAGTTCCTTCGTTGCCTGGCCACTGACGATGCTTTTGTTCACAGGTGTACATACACAATCACTTGTACACAGTCAATTCACCTGCAATCATAGTCAATCACCTGCTACGCTGGTGACTAGACGAGGGACGACAGCCAAGCAAATAAGTAAGAAAGTCACCTACTTATGTCGACAATGCTGATGTATGCATCGCATGCGCAGGTTTTATCAGCGAGGAGTTATGCCTCTGAAATTACAAATTTTAACCGATGAATTACAGCGAAAATTAAACTAGGGTCTCCTTTCCTTCATCTCTCTTCCACTTCCCCTTAGTCCCCCTCCTCCGCCTTCCCGCTCTCTGCAAAAAAATTCTCGAAGTACCGTAGAAGAACTCGACAGTCCTTCTACAGCTGTGCCGGCTATCGTGGTTGGCTCAAAAATAAGAGTAGTTGTAATAAAAAGGATCTGGAGACTCATTCTACTCTCACATACAATCAAGCCTACTTGCTTGCAATAGCAGAAAAGACTTAAGCAGTTGTAAGTAAAGGCGAACAAAAAATGCATCTCGAAGTAACAGTAATAAGCATAATGAAATATTCAGCTGAACGAATGTTGCTGAAGATCCATAACATAAACAGCCCAAGCGAATTTGACGGAATATTCGGTTTAATTGGCCGATTGCCCTTTTAGTCAAAGCTGACTTCATCAGATGATTGACGTGACACCGCACAAGTTCATCGAAATCTCGAAATCGATGAAGCATTCCTCATAAACACTTTTTAGCTTCTCATAGTAAATCAGATTCATCAGAAGAGCGCTCCGAGGACGTAGTGCTCAGTCGGAATGACGTTTTTGATGATTCGAAGAAATAAACTAGGGTTGTTGATTAAGTCGCCTCACATTAAAGCCCGCAACTTACAATGCAGCTCTTGAGACTTTTCGGTTCTGAATCGCTGAAATCGTAACTTCTTCATACATGAAATGCAAACTGTATTATCCCAATGTTTCGCAATAAACATCATTGACGCCTTTCAATTCTGAACCATTGAGATCTCGACGTTCTCAGATTTGAAGGCCGGATTGTGTTATCTCATTGTTCTTCATACATGCCACTCGAATGCCGTGCTATACTCAAAGTATTTGAAAAAAGGCACTCAAAGAACTGTTACAGAGAATGAATTTATGCATGTCATTCTCGCACTAAAGGATACTGATGGCATTTTATGAACGGTAGAGATGGCTTGACTAGTAAGTAGGCAGATGCCGGTGGAAAACAACGAGTATGAGCCACGCTGAAGCGTCCGCTGCGGAAGCGAGTATGAGACGACGCGAACCGACCAACCAACCAACCGACGAATCGATTGCAGTGCATATGTGAGCGCTATGCACTGGCTAGGCAAGGCCGGTTGCCCGTCGCCTCTAGCTTAGTCGAGAAGAGCTTTCGGACAGCAGCGCCATTTGCATGAGCGCACTCTTCTTCCGCCTTGAACCCGACCAATGTTCACCGATACCGACTGCGGATGAGTTGAGAGAGTGTATGGCTAATGGAGGTGAGCGGTGAAGCAATACGATCGACTTTGCTCTTGGGAGAACAATGCATGAAACGTATGCTAATTGATGTGTTTGATATGGCAAACAGGCGAGTACAGTGGCAACGCTTTGCAAAGCATACACTCATCTCATTAGCCAGACGCCCGACGTGTCTTTTACGTGATAGGACGATGTCATCCGACAGCAACGGACCTCAACGACAGAATCTGCAAAACATCGCTAACAGAAACCTTTGTGTATCTGTGACACGTCGAACTACCCTCACTGCCACTACATAGTATCTTCTGCCGTCTCTATTCCCTATTAATATCCTGTGTACAAAGTTGCAATGGAAAGGGTTCAACAAGTGTGGCAAAGAAACCATTGGATTTGTCAGTGACGACTCCGCTGAACGGTGCACACTGTTGTACCAGCTGCATCAAGGAGCGCTATTCAAAAAATGTGTTCCGATACAAAAAGCTGCCGACGCTTATGGTCATTAATTTTTCACTGTAATAGGAACACCTTCACTTGTGCAAAAGGCTGCAGAGTTATACAACAATCCTTGTATATGAGACAATGAAGAGCGTTTATGCTTGTCATTAAGCAGATGGGTGCGAAGGAATATTTTCAATGTTGAAAAGCGACGACCATGACTCCACAGCACTAGGCTTTCTAAGCGCCTCGAAGTTTGTGTCTTATCCCAGAGCTGCTCGAAACTAGTTAGCTCCGTATTCTTTGACCTCGCATTCAGCGACTATTGCCCTATAGTCATTAAAGTATTCCATGAGCAACGAGCAAACAGGAGCCATCACACACAAGTCGAAACTTTCACTGGACGGGAAAGGTCTCACTTAATTTTTAAAAACTGGAACGGTGAAATCTCGCGCACGAATTGGATTGGTTTCTAAGCAGCATTAGATTACAACGATGTTGCTGAGGCATATGAAATCTTTACTAAGAACGTAAACCGTGGCTTTGATTCCATTTGCCCTTTAGTTATAGAGTGGCAGCGAGATAAATACCTGTCTTCCGAGTTTTGAGGGTGGATGAAGAAGAGAAATGGGCTGCTGAGATTAACTTACAAAAGGCCGTAAAATGGCCATCTCAAGGAGGATCAAAAAAGTCTCCGCAATTTCGTCGTCAGCTTGCTCAAGTAATACCGAAAAAGCAGGCCGAATCCCGGTTCAGCAAACATAAGGCAAACCCTCACAAAACCTGGTAAATACTGAACTCAATGATGGGAATAAAACAACGGAGTGTAATATATGACGTTGACGCAAATGAAGTAAACAATTTTTTATCGCCCCAAAGCCATGGGAACGCAAAGACGCAATATCTTTGACAACAAAAAGACGAATGCGGTTTCAAATACCATGAAGTAGTTAAAGCTATTAGAACACTAAAACCATATAAGGCGCCAGGTCCTGATGAAGTAAGCAAGATAATTAAACTTGACAAGTTTCCCTTGCCCGACAGCTGCTGCATCTTTTTATACTGATGAAACGGAAGCAGTTGTACCACTATTCAAAAAAAGTGATCCCCACAGCCCGGCCAACTACCGCCCGATAGCACTGCAATCAATAGTGCTAAAGCTTTTTTGAAGGTCAATTTACTCTGAGCTCTATACATCGCTTGAACCCCTTACACATACATCCCAGCATGCTTTTCAGACGGTACATTCCATCCTTACTGTAACTGATGAAATAAACTAGTTCCTATTGGAGAGAATGGATGGCACTAAGATCGGATACATCTTACCACTGAACATACAAAAAGCATATGACACTGTTGAAACTCACATCCTCCTGCAAAGATTCGTAGGCCCGCTTGAGCTCCATGACACAGCACTCTGACTTTTAAGTAACTTGCTTTGCAAAAGATGGATAACTACAGTGGTAAACGCTGTTTGCTCCAGCAAAGAACTGATGAAATCTGGTCCCCTCCCCCACCCCCAAGTGTCTGTTCTATCTCCTCTAATGTTCTCGTTCTTCTTGGCGTCGCTTACCAGCGTCGAAACACACGGGAATTTATTTCTGTTTGCGGATGATGTGCAATTACTGTATCAGGAACGATCTCCACAGAAACTGATGGATTATATGGCCTGAGACTTTGCTAAGATTGAGAACCAATTAGAAATGATGCAAATGAGAGCTAACTTTTCAGAAACAATGGTTAACAGGTATTATTCATCTCATCAAATGGCTAAGGCTTATCAAGACCTGGAGCTAGTTATTAGGGACAAAAGCATAAAGATAGAAGATAGTACAAGAAACCTTGACCTTATTCCTTGACCAACAACTGACCTATCAAAAGCACTTTAACGTCATATCAGGGCAGTGTTCAGCCTTTACCATTTGTGGGCTATCCGGTAACTTCTATCTGAGGCACACTTGGTGTTATCAAAGGTAAAGCTATTTATCCCAGTGACAATGGCTGCGCATAAAAAAGAACCATTTATTATTCAACGAGTACTAAACCATGGCATTCGAGTAATACGGCAGAAGAAAAAATACGAAAAAAATCGAGGATCTCACGGCAAAATACTACTGCAGCAAAATCCATCACTCTGTAAATATCAAATTTCAGAAACTAGTAAAGTAGATTAATGACGGAAAGTCAAACTCGATTAAGGACCCTTAACAGCGTAATTGCGGTAGCAATCCATGGTCGTCTGGAAAAAATAACTATACGTGTAAAATTTACAAAACTGGTGTGGGGCAGAGATCGATGATACCGTGCTACTCAACTGCTCAACTTACACAACTCATACAATCATTGAAGGTTTTGATGTGACATAAAGGCAAATTATTGTCCCGTGATGACGAAATAAATAAATACAATAAATAAATATAAGTGAAGACAATCCCGTAGCTTGAAGACAACCAGCATCTTCACGGAGTTTACTCTTGACATGGTAACGCTATTCTCAAAAGCAGTGACCCTACTTTCGATGAAGTATTGCAATTTTTAACAACAATGATCCTGCTCTCGAGGATATCGCCGAATTAGCCGTTTATCTGCTTTGCTATGTGCTCATGCGACACTCTTATATAGTATTAGTAGCGAAAATATCGAGAAGAGATGAGGAATGGAGAAGTGGTGATCTCAGTTGATCAAACTACGGGATTGTGTGTGTGGAATTCAATAGAAGAGTGAGTTAGCAGGGTAGCCTTCCTTTATTGAAGAATGCAACAGCATAAGATGCCACGAAGACTGCTTCTTTGAATTGAATGAGGACCCAGAAGACACATGTCTCGAAAGGTGAATTTCTGGTCATGTCAGCGAACCACCGCTCACTGCTGTTTCTCCGCTTTATCTTGAACGCATTACAAACATATCTCAAGTGGTTAACTTGTGAGTTGAAACACCATCTACTCTAGAAATGTTTGTCTCAGGCGCGTTGGCTGTGAACCTGGCTGGGATTGCCGGCAACGCCCATTCTACCTCTACTTTTCCACTCATAGAGGCGCTACAGTATCTGGTGGTGATGCTTCAACTGGATGCACTGAAAGAGCAGTGGTTGTTTCTTGTAACGCCTTTCTAAGCTACGGCGCCGAAACAATTCGTTGTTGTGACTTCAACAGTCGGCCATTTCGCACGGTTATGGCTCAGTCAATTCTCCTGGCGGCGTCAACACCCAGCCGAGAAGAAAAATCGTCTTCAACTCACCCTACGGCGATAAGCACCCTATCACATGAAGATTGTACATGTCGCCGGTAGTTGTATCGGGTTGACGAGCAAGACGATCAGGGCGAGAGATCTGGGCGTGTCGTCTGCTCGATGCGGAGAAAGGTGTCATGATCGCAGACTCACGCGTCACATTCAAAAGTGCCATCGAGAACTTCAGCAACGATCATGCCACTACCGAGTGCATAGATAATCCCTTTGGTATCATATAATTTCATCATGATTGTTTCCAGAGAGATGGCAAGGCCCATCGTAAGGAAATACCGATTGCGACATCCAATCAACGCTGAATGTACCCAAAATTGGCATTATAAACAGCGGTGACTCTACTCCTCATATAATATCTCTGATACTAATAACAGTAACCCAATTCACGATTGCGGTTATTCCAGTCGCTTGCAGAAAAACTATTCTTGACAACGGCAACTCTATTCTTGACGGCAGTAGCCATATTGATTGCTCTATTGCCTAGCAACAGCAATGCTGCTTTATGACAGAGTTAACGATCAATAAGCATGATCATTTCGCTTAGCTCGCAACGAGGAATGCAGAATGTTCATGCCATAATCCTGTTCCTCTTCCCCTATGCCCACGTTTTCCTTCTCTCTCTGCATCAGTCGTACCAAAAATGATCGTCTATCCTTGGTCACGCAATGAATGGGGGCGAGCTAGGTGAGGCAGCTTAACCAGCTCGAGCGCTTTTGACTGAACTGGAATCGAAGCACTTCTCAATAATGACATCTTGCTTCGAATGTTGCAGGTGTTGATGGTAAAGCCCAAGACTTTTAACTTGACACACAGCTTCATGTGAACATCATAACGTTAAGTGGTGCAAAATACTGACT
>JAARMF010000155.1:99838-131987 GCA_022844705.1 Toxascaris leonina | reverse complement strand
CCCCCCCCCCCCCCCTCCTCCCACCTCCCCTCTATCTCAGATGTACCTCTACTTCCTACAAGCGCTTAACAGAGATTGTGACTAAAACTATGTCAAGTATATTTTTTTGATCAGGTGCGCTTGAAATATTCTTCAACAGCAGTCTGCTGAACAAATCGGACGACAAAGCAGTGAGTCGGTTAGCCGATTCAGTACTTAATTCGTTAAATGATTCCGGTGTATTAAAGATGGAGTTTTGAAGGAGAAAAATTATTTCTTAAATATTGACAGGATAAAATAACATATAACTACCTCAAACAAGAAGATCATTGCTCAGAGATGAAAAGAATAGAGTGCGAAACCGTATCGAACCAGTTTGTCGAGTTCATTCACCTGCCAATGACTTAATACTAGCTGATCAGTGCAGAAGAAAGGGAAGAAAGGTTAGAAAGAAAACAAATAAAGGAAAGAAAGAAAGAAAAACAAGAGTAGACGTGAACCGCATTTAGCGCGTGATGGCGAAGAGATCCTAAGTTGTTGAGATTCATAAGAAGTTTCTGGTTAGAGCATTCCGCAGGACGCACGTTTTACAAAACACGACGAGATGTCTGCGTGCACTATCATGCAGTCATATATATAAACTGCCTGCACCTCATTGCTTCACTGGTCAAAACCACTGAATTAATGTTTCGAGCAGGCTTTCTCTTGACCCAACAATTTATACTCCCCTTCATCAAAAATGCCGTCAGTATTTGAAATAGTGCCAAGCACTACAGTAATCAATGAAAGCGCTACCGTAATCAAGGGAGCAACCGTTACAGAAATGAAAAGTGTGAGCGTTGCAGTATTCAACGAAAAACGAATCACATGAAGAGGAAACAAAAAAGAAACGAGCAAGCTGAACAACAGCGGACAAAGAGGAACGGACGTGCCGAACGTTGCTTACCCATTCGGCACGAAACGGACTCATCTCTGAGCGTTCTTCTGAGTTAAACAGCTGCAACGTTCGAGCAAATTCGCGTTATACAGAAATCGACAAACCCTAACAAAAAGCAAAAAATAACATAACATTTATTAACAAAAGCAAACAAACAAAAAAATATTCCATTTCTATGAAGACAAACAGTGTTAGCTGGCCCTGTATAAGAGCAGTGAATGAGATCTGTTCTCGCACAATTGCGCTTCAGATTTCACAGGCTAAAAAACATTTTGCAGCGAGAGTTGAATTGTTTCACTCATCTGATATTAATTATAAAAGTAAACGGCACATGCCACGAAGCGATATCTGCGTCGCAAAAGTGGTGAAGAAATTCCCCCAACATTTAGTCCGTTCCTACCAATTTAGCAGCCATTAAATCAACACTTCAAAATGCCCTCTTAGCAGTGACTACTTTATCCTCAGAGTAATACAACGATTATGAAACTTACAAAATCTAAGCAAAACTATATGATGCAGCCAAAAGAAAAGTGTTAAACACTTAAAATATTGTTGTGCTATACAAAACCGCATGTCCAGATGTTATTACAAATAAGAGAATCAGGCGGAGGCCTGAAGACCTTCAATACTTCGCTACAATGGGCTCCATGTATCTGTTCATGTGACTTGTTCGTAGATGATGTCTGACCAAAGAAATTAGAATCAACTCGCGGAATTCCTAAGAATTTTGATTTATTAAGAATTCCAAATTCTCAAGAACAATGCTGAAGCATCTTCTTGATTTGCATCGGCGACGTTGCTAACATGAGTCAGTGCGGAAAACGTTGAGAAAGTGCGTCGACGGTTACAGTGCATTGACGGGTGCTATGCTCCGTTTTGCATCGGTGTTCAGTGTTTCAGTTAGCGAACATTATAAAATTTGGAAGAAGCCCAAATATCTAGAGGTACTTTTTCGGCCATTCTTATACAGCTGAACGGAATAAAAACTCGAAAACAGAAAATTATCAGCAGAGTCTTGCTTTTCAGATTCCTATAAACATCGACCGATAAGGAAAGAAAATCAACGAACCGGAGAGTCAAGCAACTCGTAAAGCCACTGAATCGTTTCAATATGCGCTATTATGCCGTTCATTCCATCGACATAAAGCATTACTTGCCCCAGTGCTGTAAAAGATTACCCTCTCTCACGAACAAGAATGAATCCCATAGAAATGAACCGAAAAGAACGCAGACGGGCTTGGCATCTAGAAAATTATGAGCTACTTTCAATTACTAATCATAATATCACAGCGGTTTGTTGACAAACCGCGACACAGATCACCCCATCCTCCATATTTCAAATCTGAGGCATACTACTGCAAATTTGATGAGTCGCTCATTCGTGATTGCATGATCAACGTCAGGTAGCATTGCCACAACGACCATTTTCATCGGCATTTTCTAATTCCGCCTCAAATGCACAAATTCCGTATTCGGTATCGAGCAAATCACAAATCGCTTTCACCAATCCCCGCCCATCTCCCTTCTCCCCAGATTCTCCCTCGTAGCATCACATGTCAGAATGATCTTTACTTGCATAAACTTCACTGTTTTTTTTTCATTTGAGAGAAAATCAGGTGACGGTTTGTGCAGCAACATTGTCTAGGTTAGAAGAAGTTACAAGGATGACTGGAGCAATGAACGTTTCTTAAGATGACTGTATCCCAAGAATGCAGACAAATCAAAGATGCTCACGGTCAGCTTCACAACGGCAACAAAGTTAACCTCGTAATATGTAGTTTTGATGGTTCTGATCAGCCATTCGTCCCAACTTTATCATGCATTGCAGACCACCATTCTGAACGAATTCATGAACCAGGTCTTTGTCATCCTAAAACAGTTATTCATCGACATTTCTCTCCGATTGCAATCTCTCTGATGATGTCCGACCACCACCTTCACCTTTCATGACGTCGTTGCTCGATCGGAAATATTTTGCTTATGGACGCTTAGAAAGTTCGCTTAATGGTTTCCATATTTCCATAAACCTCTTGGTTTTCAATAGTCCCTCACTTGCTAAGGCACTAGTTCATCGATGTAAAAGTAGTAACACATCGATGACTACTTTCAATTTGATAGATGAACTTCAAAACACTGTTGCGTTTTCACGAAAAAAAAACGAGCCATAATATAGATGAAAACCAGCATTGCTGATGATGAGAAAATAGTGGCAACGATGCAAAACTGAAGAAAATGCAAATATTACAGAACTTATGAAGGAGTAGGAATTGAACGTGGACAGTTGCCTTCTTCCCACAACTCTCTTCCCGAAGAACGCAACCATCAAACTCTCTTTTCAACAAATCTAAATATGTAGACGCGAATGCTTTCCATTTCTAAGTTCGACTGTGAATGTAATTAACGCAGAGGGATACAATTTATGCAACAGAATAAAATAAAAGTCTTGAGAATTGAGTTGAAGATTGAAGAGAATATTTGCCTACTTGAAAAATTTGTTTGAGTGAGAATAGTGCTCTTCTTTGGTCTCTTCCACTCGAATTGAGCAATCTGTCTGTAATTATTCGATATTTACATATGGTATCAACGAAGCATAAGTTTTGCAGTAAAAAATATAATAGCACAACCTGCTGCACCGTGAACAATTCAAGCAGGCCAACTTGAACAATAGCTGATGGGCTGAGCAATGCTCTCAACTAACAACTCGTAACTAGCTAATATGAGCCCGAGTTATCAGTTATCACATTTACTACGACTATTATTAGCGAATTCTATCACTTCGCGGTTCCAAGTTTCTCCCCACCACTCAAGCAAACTTTTTGGTTACTTAGTTGAGAGATTTGTTTCTTATATTGCTTAAGGGAAAACGATTCCATAAACGTGAATTAGAACAATCATATTCATGGATGAAAATTTTCGAATTGATTTCACAATGAGCGGATATGACCGAATGAACAATTAATGTTTTATGATACGAGCAGTTTTTGGTTGCTTCTTTGACGTGAATCTTTGAACACGCCAGATGCTACCATTTTTGAACACTCAAAAGGTCTCAACCTCTTCTTCCCCTCCCAAAAAATCACAATCCTTCACAATCCAACAATAAGCAGATCTATCTTTTCTATTTACAGCATCTCAGTTCCCGATGCACCCCGCTCTAATAACGCAACGTTCTGACGCTTCTCCCTCTACTGCTCTTTCTAGCTTCTATTCTCTCCCCTTTTTCAGGGATTCATAGTGTGTGCCACATGATTTGTCATCTATTTCAATTCTTGTGCTCTCTCGTTTAACATCAGACGAATTCGATTGACCATCTTCATAATTCTGATGGTAGCGCGAACACCATCGATTTGTTAAAAAGCTGAAATGTGAACATGACGACCAGAGTTCGCATTTGTTCCTTTCGTCTGTGTACCTCTTTAGTAATGCTAATCAAGTTTTGGTTGCTCGTACTTAGCTACAGCCTTATCATGACTCTTCCACTACAGCTTTTTTTCAAATTCAATTTTACCTTTTCTACAACCTCATCAATTCTACAACCACTTCACAGCTCATATCACTAAAAACTCGCATCAAGGAAAGAGTATTTACATGGGATAGCAAAGATGACTTACCAATAACCGTCCTCACTCGAAGACCCGTTTGCGTTCGAACGACAAGACTATTTCGTCGCCTATAAACAAAAGTAACTCATTGACGAAATTTCTGTCTGAAATGGACGGACTGAACTTTGGAACAGAATGAACGGAATAAGTCTCTCAGAAAGCAGCGATGATATAAATCCAGGAATGACACGCTTTAATTTGAAAACAGGGAAATTATTGCGAATGTAGTGTGGGATAAATTTGAGAAATAGCAATTTCGAGATAATTCACTATTCAATTCAACTATCAAAGGAAAAAAGACTGCACTGATTGCATCAAAGAGAAGATATAAGGAGGATGATTAACAAATCTGGACCAAAAATGCCAAATTGAGCAGAATCTTTCAATGACCAGGACAGAAAGACAAGATAAATTATCAGACATAAAAGTCCACAACGGTTGGATAGAGAAGATGGATGAGAAGTAGTCACAGATCAGCATGATTCTATTACAGCTGAATGACAGAGATTGAAGGAGAACTGTCACATGCCAACGAAAATTTTTATTGCTTCCAGTTGTCCTCGCTAAAATAAAGGATGCCTCCTCAAGTCATTTGATACAATCGCTTAACATGACTGGTTGCTGAAAAAAATGCTTATTTCCATGGCTTCATTATGCAATGGAAATGGAAATTTCTGAAACAATTTATAGCACAATCACAGCATTCACCTGAATACAGTTTATAGCACAATCAGAGCACCTGAATAAGTACGATACAGTTTATAGCTAGATGGATTAAGATTGCTATTAAAAGCACGCATGTATAAGGCAAAAGTCCACATTCGTACTCAGATTCTCACTTGGTATCTACATGAAATAAGGCATTGGAGCGCAATCTAAGAAATGATGCACTGATCGAATTCGAAAACTGAGAGTTGCTTGCACTGAGGAATTACATCATTCTACCTTGCCCCTTAGATAAGTAAGATCCGTTCTCATTTGTACCCTCCTTAAAATTAAGAGAGAAACGACTGTGCTGAAACATTCCAAATATCTATTCTGGGCAAGAAAATCTCGACCTCTCAGAACAACGTCATTAGAAGTTATTCTTTGAAGAACAAATATCATGTTGTTTCAACAGCAAAGAAAGTAAAGCAACGCGAATAATTAATTCAATTATGAATAAACCTCGTGGGCGGTGAATTGAGTAAGGCGGAAAGAGACCTCAATGAATTTTGGCCATCTTCATAATCACGGTCATGACAGTCGTCGTTATCACAAGGAAGTACCAAGTTCGACAACCATTTTGCATCCTCATTGTCAGCTGACGATTTAAGGTGATGAGGCGCCACTAGAAACGATTCCGAATTATCCACTGAGCTTTTGCGTGAATTCGATACAAAACATCCTGAATCCACGCTATGTGTTGATTGATTGCGACAATGTTCCACGTTCAATAGCGTAGCAATGGCATGGCTTCCCACTGATGTAGTATTGTCTTGCAACGCTTTGAATTCCACGTTTTCTGTTCGGCAATCGTTTGGAGTTATGATAGTAGCACAAGGATTCCGATGAAATATTATAGATTCCTTTGATGAAGCATTACCTGCGCGCTTAGTAAATCGTTGAATGTTTCCATGAGGATGTTCATAAGGTGACGGAGATGGTGGTTTAGAATAAATCGAAGCACTTTTTCTTCTAGAGACCCGGCACTTCTTTGGTGCATTTAATAGAAAATCTTCCAGATTTCTTGCTTTCGTAATATCGCGGAAGAAATAAGTTTTAAAGATAGAAGGCTTTGGGCCCGATATAGCACATGATCCCTCTTCGTTCTGCTCCGCGAATTCCGTAAAGCTTCTAGCCGGTTTTGGTGGAGGCAAAAGATTTCTCTGCGATTCTTCTAATGAACGACAACAACGCAGAACGTTTGGATCGATATTTTCATCATCATCGATATAAGGTAAAGCAGCTTTATGACCAAAGCTACGACTGCGTTGGACAGAAGAAGACAGGTGAGATTTTTTGGAATTCAGTTCAAAAGATTGACAGTCAGCAGATGCATTCTTCTTATTGATTCGAGGTTTCTTCGGGTATGAACGGGATAGAATAGAAGGGCAACGTCTTTCAGTAGATCCATCTAGTGAGGATCTGAACCATGCCTTCCTCGACGACGGCTCACAAGCAGACTTTAAGAACGGTATTCGCGATGGCTGTGACAGAGACGGCGTAATGAAAGGTGGACTGGAAGTTGATAGAGATGGTGCAGCATGAGCAGTCAATGAGTCAGGTGAATAGTCTCTGGCAGATGCACTCTTCCACTGAGGCATCTGCAACGGATTATCACTTCCAATGGTCAAATTTCGAGCTGCCCGCTCGTACGAAGTGCTCGGGATGGACCGCGTCGTATCGGCTTTGATGTTATCTTGCTGTGAAGAACAAGAATGCCGCAAGCCTTCATTTGGAGATTTCCATTCGATAATAGATGCCGCGTAATCAAAAGGTTTCATTTCGTAGCGGTTAACCGCAACATGCGGTTGTTGGGATGCGGCCATCGTTCGAGACTCGAAGATTCCATCTCCCAACGATTTCTTCGGATCTTTCAGCAGCCAATTCTGCCCCTCGCATTGACCTATGTTCACAATTGAATCGTTTGTTATTCGCTCAGCATCATCGCTATCGAACTTCTCTTGCTCACACTTTGCCATTAAAACCGCGTTCGAAAGCTTGCAGTCTGCTGGAACTCGCCAGGATGGTGCTGAGTTGAGTGCTGAGGAAGTTTCTGGGAAGAAACCTGAGGTCGATATTTCCCCTTTCAGAAGACCTGAGATACCGCTCTCATCTGAGGATGCGTTGCATCGAGGGCCAAAAGAAGTGTTACTGCGTGCAACACTGCCACCGTTTTTCTTCATGTTTAGGTCGGCAACTTGACTTTGTCGCAAAGGTTTAACAATAAGAGGTAGCTCGGTAGGTGGAGAAGCAATTAAAGGTGGTGCAATATCGACCGATGGATGACAGTTGACGCTCACATCGTTAGCCGAACCCTTCAATTGGAAACCATCCGTATCCGATTGTTCATTATTCACGCATCGGTTATCACCAACATTTGTGAATGGCAAGTGATAATTTGCACGAGCAGGTGCTGATAAATCAATATCATAAGCTCGAAGGTTGGATGACTTTACGATTGAAATTTGGCTCGAGGAAGCTGTATCGATCTGAGTGGAATATTTATCACGAGCGTTAATGAAACGATCACGTTTAGGACAATAAGATTTTTGTGCAGCTTGAATGAGATCAGTGAGATGATTGCAAAATGAAGAGTTACGATGAATTGTTGCTGAAAAGTCAGTCATCTTCTCAATCAGCGAGTATCATTATTCATACAGTGTCATCGTTTCGCGACAAATGGAATGAGAGTGTTGAATGAATGTTGCTGAATGAGTTCAGATGAGTTGTACAAAATAAAAAATAATTCAGTTATATATGAGGCGGATAATAGCAATTTTAACAAGCAAAAATATGGAATCAGCTTTTTTGTAAAGACGATGCAGACAGCCGCTATGGCAGAAATAATCGGCTTCGAGCAATTGTCTGAACTGAGTCTGAACTCAGAAACCTGACCCTCGTAAGAGTTCAGAGCCGTTCCAAGCAGGTTGCCTCATTTCAGAAACGGCAAACGAAACGCTCTGATTCCAGTTACGAATGAGTGGCTTCAAATAAACGAAGAAAATATTGCGGAATGAGCGACTGCAAATGAAAAGGCGACCGTAATTAATGGTCAGGTAACAGCGGAGGAGACCCAAATTTGACGTCGAAGTGACACGGATTCGAGCAGGCAGATGCTCCTTAACAACAGCGCGTATTTATTGCGAAAGGGCCAGATGGCAGGGGCACTTCGCATTCATGTAGCGACCAAAGCTTCAAACTGACCCATCGTTGGTGGTTGGCCAGTGGTCTGCGAACAACGATGAGAAATTGCATACATTAATGCAATTCATCAAAGAAGAGATAAAGAGAGAATTGTTCAACGTAGAAAGAAAGATAGGACTGCGAGAGAATCATAATGCGAAGGAAAAATTTCGAGAGGAAACATAATTTATCGGATGTGAGAATGGGCGTGTTCTATGGAGTTTTAATGACCGCCTGGTTTTGATAAATATTCTCATATGTACAGAAGCATTTCATAAACAGTAGACTATTGAAGGAACTGAAAAGACCTCGAATCCTCATGGTGGAAGCGTTGTGAACAAGATGGTAAGTCATTCAGTCAGTCATTTAGGGACTGTCACTAAAATAGTAAGAACTTTTCGTCTCTTTAGGGGCTCTCACAAAGTTACAGAATTTATAGACGATTTTTTGTCATTTAAACACGTGTCACTGAGTTAGTGGTAATTCTAGGATGTTCGCCCGATAACTAAGAGATATGGCCGTGGAAAAATCTCAAAATTTTTTAAATTGAAGAAGAAATTCTAATTCCGCTAGTCATATATTCCAGATTCTGTGCTCTGAAAACAATTCTGAAAATTTAGCATCTCTGAACGAAACCATACTCCCAACGATACATTTCTTATAGCTTTCTTGTCAAAAACCGAACGATACTGAAATTATTTATAGCGGCTACTCTTTATTGGTGAGGATGACTAATATTGAACGAAGTTTTTGTGGACGGAAATGAAATAATCTTATTGACTTTTTGCATGAAAAAATCTTTGAAGAATTTATTTCAGCTCGAAAAGCTGCTGAAAACTTTCAGCTTATTAAGCTCCTCTTTCTCCGCATAAATCGCCGTTTTTAGCAAATTTGCCCCTCTCGTGCTTTTACCACTCTCTTTGAGTGTTTTATCCTTTTTTCTTTCAGTTTCTAGACTACTGTCTCCACCTTTCAATCGAAACGATGCTTCCGTTTTGTACCGCACGTAAGTGGACAGGTGGCAATTAATGCCACACAGTGAATGGGCACGGCGCTCATCTCCGGTGGAATGTGCGTGAGGGGAAAATGCGTACGATCTAACTAATAATGGAAAATACGTATATTCCTTCACAGATACTCGAGCGTCTTAGAAATTTAGCCAGCTTGGGTTGTTCGACTGCTTCATTTTCTGTCGATCCGTTCATTCAACTGATAGATGGTTCAAAACTACAAAATTACACCGGTGAATTCGGACAAACCTAAACCTAATTTTTAATGAAAGATGGTCAAAAACGAAGCCGCCCGTCTAACCATAGCTTACAACTGCCAAAACGACTTCTTCGAATTTAAGCCGGTCATATAAATTCGTGGAGGGGAAAATAGCAGAAGCATTATCAGAACCATCCGCCTTATTTTCGCCTTTATCCTCCCACTGAATTTTTGCCTTAACATCATGCAATTTAAAGGAGCATGGAAAGCCTGAGGGATGTTAGAGGTTTTGATATCATATCAGTATAGCATGCTCAGCACTTCTGATGATAATACATAACCACTTCCAGCGTTACGCTTCCTTCGCTCTAAAGTTTTTCTATTCTTTGTCTATCCGCACCTTCCTCAGAAGCTTTTTGCACAGACGAGACCTTTTTTCAAAAGAATAGAAAAGTTGCATCCTCTAATCATGCAGATATGCTAAGCAGTTCTTCATCCCTTCGTCTTACGCACTATTTTATCCTCAAAGGGTCTCAGATAATGATGCGAGCTTCATTTAATAAATATGACGTGTTGATTCGAGACAACGGTTTAAGGGGTCAGTGGTCAGTTGGTGGTGGTCATTCAAGGACAACAAGGCAGCACCAAATTGTCGATAACCCAGTTTCGAGATGCCAGGAGAGAGTTGCACTTCGTAACGGCAACAGTTCGCTCAAATATGATCGTCATAGTTAGTTATCAGTAGAAAGGGAGAGAAAGAAAGAAGCAGGGATAAAGGGAAATGGAGAGAAAGAAGGGAAATGCCATGAAATAGCTACGTCACACGAACCAAACTACGAACATTCAAAGGAACAACGGTTTATGGAGCTGGAATTCGCATTCATTGCAAATAATGACGCTCGTACCATTGAAGATCCGGATTTCATCGGTCATCTGTCATACGCTCGTACCAAGAATATAATAACGACCTATGGGGACGTCATAAAATGCTAACATTAAACGCCACGGGTGTGAACGCATCAACGTTTTGGGGCTTTATTTTGTGTTCGATCTAACCCTTCAAAGGTGAACAAAGTGCAATCCCTTGCCCAACTCAAACGTTTGATCTTTCAGATGGTTCCATCGCTTCGTTTTATAATTTCCCAAGGTATCTTCCGTTTCCAGATTGAAAACACTGCCGAAATACAAAATGACACTAAAATGTTAGTTAGCTGTCAAATATCGGGCAACATCCGAACGTTTCTTGAACTGCAGATGACATAAAAAATATTGCGTGCACAAATTGTTTCAGCCTTTTCTCTAGTCGCAAAGATGAACACTCGCAATTGGAAGCCTGAATCCGATCCGAAACATTTCACTGGTATCGTTAGGAAGTTCTACAAAGCTCTATCGTTCATCGGATCTCGACAAAAAGTAGAAATTCCTGACATTCTGCACTCTTAAAGCTTTATATTTTTGAGAACTATTTGATGCGAAGTTCCATTGAAATCCCATTCAGCAAACAACAACGAACTGGCAATAAATAAATAGCGGAGGGTCCAACAATGAAAAGTTTAGTACTATTGCCACCAGTCACTTAATGCACTGACAGATCTTGCAGTATATTAGTTCACCGTCAAGTTAAATAACACCTCACAATCTCATGCGAAAAGCTTGGGATTCACCTATAAGTGACAACTTATGAACCATTATGCAACAATACACTCTTAGGGGAAGCAATGCAGATTCTAAAAGAAGCGAAGATATATATGAGCACTTCACTGGTGACTTTTTGCTTGAGACCTTAAGATAAACCTAGTTGCTGGTCTCATTGGTGTGACTCTCTTTTCATAAACAAAGAATGTGTTATTTCTAACGCTTAAAGAATAACAACTCCCCATTTTCAGTGCAAAATGGGAAAGAAAAAAACTGAAGAAATACTCGTCTTTGCGGAGAATATGTCGCCTCTCTGCCTGTCGGTCTGTCTGTGTGCGTCTGGTGGTCAGTCATTGGCCCATTTAGTTATTATTCAACTGATCGAAATTTTCTAAATCTGCTAGCTTGCCCACAAATTGGACTTCATTTATCGATGAACAGCCTCATCGCCTCCCAATAACCAAATTTGTATATTTGCAAGGTGCCAATGAAATGGCCTTTCACTCAGCTGCTTGTCACTTTCGACAGCTTCCCAACAAGGCAGCAATTAAAAACGAAGACACCAACTCAATTTGCACCTGCAATCTTCCAAACGTGCCTATACACCTGCCAAGGTCCGACCGCGCTGTCTCAACCACTCCACTGAAATAGGTCTCTCACTTAAGAGAAGGTGATCTACACACGTTGTGCTTGAGCTGAGTATGAGCACACACCGCAGTTCAGGATTCCTAACCACCTCCTTCACGATCGCCGATTATCCAAACGAAGATGACTCGCAATTTTCTTAAATTCACTAGCGCACGATGACTCATCGCTTTCGGTTATAGGAAGATATCTTGCATTCAATCTTAGTCGTAAAGCGAGCGTTGTAAAAGGCAATAGCAGAAGAGAACAGGCAAGATGTTAACTTACGGATCAGCTTTGAGTATTTCAAGTTCATCTTCTTGCTCCATAAGTGACATATCTGAATCCAAATAGGAGCCAAAATCACCGACGTTACCATCATATCTGTACACTTGCAATGCCGCATCGCTTGGCTAAAAAATATGCTGTATATAAGGGTATAACTCACGATATTGCGCTACTTTATAGGCTGCTGCGATCTTTATGCCACCTACTATACCTGTCGTCCCCCCCCCCTCATCCAGATAAATTAGGTTAATTGCAACCACTCTCAGACATCATCTGCTCACTGTTTCATTCGATTATAACAAGCTGTTTGATTCGAGCGATGAAATGGTTTTTCACATAAAGGTTCATTAGGTATCTCACCAAAATGGAGACTAGATAGTGAGCTGACTCGCGTTACGGTCAAGTTCTCGATAAAAATTGTAGCCAACAACCATGTTGGAAAGGATGACGGCACGATGCAATGGTTAGACATTCTACTAAGAGAAAAATCAACAAGAGCATTCAACAACTTATTCAGTGGAAAAGATTCATATTGATCAGTCGCGTTCGCCCATCTCGTTTTATTTCACATAATTTCATGCGATTATTTCCTGCATCTGCTGTCATTTCCTCATGACTCAATTGAACCCGATACTACTCAAGCGAACAGCTTATGTTCTGATACTATCAAGAATTATTCCATACTTGCGTAGCGATGCTTAAGTAAATACAAAAATATTCAGATACTCTTAAAGTCTAAGGCAACATGAAAGTGATGACAATACATGAGACAGGAAGGGATACAATACTGGAAACAATATACAGATACAACATCATTGAGGAGGAAATTTTACATCGAAATGCGGATCTGTCAGAGCTTGAAATCCAGTTTCCTACGCTCATAACAGCATCAGAATAACAACTTTGCTCATTACTGAGACAAATACATTATAACGGTTGCAAAAGCACTTATCAGCTTTAACTGGAACAAAAATGTATAATATACTACTGATAATTTCGGAAATTTCATTCAGTGCTTGCAGTGCCTCTTGTATGAAGCAACATTTGAATAAAAAATACCTTGTGTGGAGCACGCAACGTTCGTATCACATCAGAGATCTGTTCGCCAACAGGTTGATGCAAGGAAAAGTTATACATAACAGGGCGACTTGGCTCCAGATGGGAGCTCGACGTCGTGGCGAAAGGATCCGAATCGTCCACATACTGGACTCGACAACTGAGGTTCTCTTCTACCATAATGATTGTGAGTGGGGATTTCTTTTCCTTTGAATAAGCACCAGTGATAATAATAATATTAAGGGCGCAATAGCGCCTCAGCTCAGCGAAGAATTAGCGAAACGTGACCGTGATTGGCACTCAACAACGGCACACTGAAATGCAATTTCACAATCAAAATCAGGTGGGTAATAAATTTCCGAATATATGGCAATAGTATGGCACGTATTGCAATTTCATAGCGTAACGATTGTTCTCGCAATCAACAATACGATAGTGTAGAAAATTGAAAGGCTAGTCTTACATATAAATTCATGCTCTAGAGACTTGATAGATAAGTAAATGCTGGGCTTATAGTTGAGAAATACGGTGGTCGACTTGCTATATGTGAGAATCAGACGCTCTGAAAATATCAGGTCAGTTTCACTACATCAACCTACTACTATGCAGTGGTACCTTTTATACAATCGAAACTCTTGGATAACGTCAAAGAAGCGAAGGATTTATTGACGAAGAAATTGTCAAATAGGATCATAAAAGTCGTATCAGAAGAATGTCTATACGAACGCGCACATGCAGAAAGAGCAATAGCCATTTGCGAGATTAATGCTCGATCACCAATAGACATCGTTGTTTGTGATCTCTGACTTCATTGTTTGCATCTGGGAATTTTTATTTCTTGAAACAGTCATTACAGCCCCACTTCGCTCCCCTTCTCCCTCCTCTTTACCCCTTCACGTATAACAAATATGTATCCCTTCTGGCTTATTTATTGCTTAGCAATTTATGCTCTAAATAGATAAGCGTTTGAGTGTATCATGGTGGACAGCATCGATCTGAATGGTGCATGCGAACTTTGATTATTCTGCCTCGTGTCTGCCTGTGGGTGTGCAATCGACATAATGTAAAATGCCTCGAAGGATGGCGCCAACACAGAAGATGCCTCAGTTGGTATCTAAAATAGATGGAAAAGTAATCGTAGATATTTATTCAATTGGAAATTACTAACTGACTAGCTAGATGTGTTGATAAGGATGTTGCATCTGTGGAGAATTTTAACCTTTTATACTCATTCCACACTTCTGCAAATTTGCTCTGCGAAGGCGAATAAATGCGATACCGTGCATGCATGAGAATGTGCTTGTGTCCACTACACAGAAGTTCCGCCCCAGATGCCAATGAAGCTAGATTTGCAGATACCGATGCGAGTAAAGTACGATCTATGCTGACCTCCATACTGTACTTTACAGTGGTCCGCTGGTCTTGAGAGAAGTTATAAAGGTTTAAGAATGTGAGGTGTTTTACGATCGCTGAGCAGAGTTTCTCAAAGATTCGCAGAAGTGCTTGACTCTTTTTCGTTACAGAATTTCTAGATCGGTTTCTTTCGTATCGCATCAGTTATAGTCGATATTACATATTATTTGCCAGAAATGATTGGTGAGATGAATGCGATGCAAAAAAGTACATCATACCTTCACACTACGAAAGCAAAGATACTCAACATTCAAGTTTTTTCGGAAATCGAAACTTAACAAGAAGCTGAAACGAAGGACATCATTTCTGGCACTCTTCTCTATTTGCATTTCTGGCACTCTTCTCTACTTGCTATTTCCTGTAGCACTCCTACAACATTTTACGGCAAGATTTCGTCGTACTCAATTGAGAATTTTATTCGAGACTACAATAGTAACAGCCTTCCCCAGTTGCTCAGTGATACGGCATTCGCCCAGTAAGCGAAGAGCCGACTGTTCGTCCCCATCTGTGGACAAACCCTTCATTGACCTTCAAACAGTGGTTTTCATTCAAGTCAGAGCTGGATTTAAATAGCTAACGGTAACATATGATTTAATCACGTACTTGCACATATTTGTAAATGTCATCTTTGGGATTTTAAGAATGAGGGTACGGTGTACTGTGCTGAAAAAGTCTCTGATTCGCTTCTTTCGAGAAGACGATGAAAAAGAAAGAATCATAACCGGTTCAGTACGCAGTTTGGAATATTTCTTCACCAGATATATGCAGCCGAAATTCCGTGCGTCGTCAAAAAGTTCCGCTTGGCAACCGTAACACTCCGACTATAACACAACTACAAGCAATGCCGGTGACACAGTCCAGCGTGTAAAATCATGAAACACACAGAGGATAGCAACGGACTTGACGTCGACTAATCGAGGCATTCAATATGCTCATGGCTATTTTTGACACGATTTCGAAAAGGGGTAAGGAAACAAACCTGATTATCGCAGACGCCTAGATGGATGAAAAGACGATTTCATAAGCACAAGTACGGATATGCAGACATGCGCAAGTACGCTCCCCCTTCCTCCTCCTCTTCCTCTTCTTTCCCCAACACCTCGTCAGGAGGATGTAATATTTGCATACACGATTGCAAATTTCCGTCATGGATATTTTTAGACAGCAACAGGCGGAATGTCACCAAGGATTACGGCGTAGTACTATATCACAGCTGTAACCTCTGCTATTCTTTCTCTCCTTCCATCCCCCTTCCTCACCTGTGGAAAATATCTCGAAAGCCTCTGTTCAAGGCATAAGTGTAGGAACAAGCCTCATCATCAATCATATTTGCATTGTTTACAAAAGTGCACATAAACGTTGAAAGATGGAGTAGCATACGAAAGGCAGCAAAGGCTAAGTAGCACGCCAAGTAACGAGATATCAGTGAACGCTTCGCTGCTATGCGGTCGCTGCTTGATATTCCTGCCTTCATATATTGAACGCGCATTGCAAAGACTACAAGTATGCTTGAGAACCAATGGACTGGAATGAGCGGTAGGACCGGTGAAGTAGTGGAGGAGCGGGGGGGGGGGGGGGGACTTGGTGATTTTTCAATTGCACTAATGTGGTACAATGGAGAGGGGGAAAAAGGCTCCAAAAGGCGCAATCCTCGTGCTGACTGTAGCAAGACATACCACTTTTCTCTTCTTTTTTGTAGACCGTTGTGTAACCCTCTTCCTTCTCCTCGTTCCCTCATGTAAAACATCTCAAAATTTTTGGAGATGAAGTAACCTGGGGAATTCAGGAGATCGCATGCAGCTCATATTCACAGAACATGTATCTGTTGGAAGAAAAAAGACCGTCTTCCCTCTTCCATGATTTGGCACATCGAAGACACGTACGCCAATTCTGAAAGGTTATAAAGCCGTGGTCTGAGACCTATAAACATAGAATATAGCGGTAACATTCAATCTCACCCCTGACATCGACCATCCCCCAGGCGTAGGATCGAGTGGATGCTCATAGGGAATGAACAATGCGAAAGGAGACAGCTATCTCGATGATGGAGCAAACGGGCGTGCCCTTAACATGTGCAAAACTTCCGGTCAACGTGGGCTGCAGTCACTGGAAGCACCTGCTGAAATGGACGTTGAACAAAGCATCGAAAAACTTGGCTGCAATTCTAAAGGACGGATTTGATCACTCCGTACATAGCGCACGGACAGACAGTTGGCATAGCGAGCGATTACAGTATTGTTGGTGTGCAAGTGTAACACGAAAGTAAAACGCAAGGTGCTAGAGGATGGGCGATTTGCTATGAAAACCATGGAGAAGTTGTAGCAGTAGTAGTAGTGAAGTCTTTATTCACGGAGAAAATTGCAAAACAGCAGAAAGAAAGGTATAACATAAGATGAGTACAACCCTAACCAATATTCGGAACTGTACCGGTTTAGTATAGAATGCCCTCTCCTCTCTCCTTCATGTTCACTTCCCCTTGCGTCAGGTCGAAATGTTATTCGCGAAATCATATTACATCACCGCAAAATGACTTTACTTAGCAATCCAGTTCACATCCCTAACGAGCACAACTCCACTCTAGATTTTGCGCTGCAAGAATCGCATATTCTCTAACAGCCATATATTTTAGCATTTTTACTGTTCTCTCAGATAATGTTTGCTATCCAAAATGTGTCAATCAACGATTATAAATGAGGAAGCTATGGGTACGACAATTCACGGCATTATAGTCGAGATTGTTGCGAACGAATGAGAAAAAAAGCGGAAAGCAATGACATAGTTTCAAATATGCAAACTGATCATTCCTCATGACACCATCCCGAACTTTACATCCAGACTCTTCCTTCAAATTTTACATTTGCAATTTTCTCAAATTTGACGGGTCACTGAAAAAACAGTCTACTGGAAGTCGACAACAAACACTGTGATGTTGTACTTCGGACGCACTTTTGGCTTAACAGTGTTTTCTTTTTGTGTGTAGTGATGAATTAAAGGAAATGCGAATATACTTTTGTTTACTTGTGGACGTCTCTCTATGCAGTAATGTTCGTTAGATGAAAGCAGTACTAAGCAGTAGAATTCTTCTGGTAGCCAGCTTCTCAGTGAAGGCCGAAGAATAAGCGGCGACAAAGGAGGAATTGTGAGATGGGGAAGGAAGAATCGGAGAGGAGAGAGAAAGATGACTACAATAAAGGTCGAGAGTAAAGAAAAAAAGTTCCCATTTGCAACACTTGTGCTAAAAACTCAGTGGTCTGTCTCCGCATATTCGACTCGGCAACGACTGATGCAAATGCGATCAATGACATAACTGAACCTAGTTATCGAAGAAGACAGCCAATATTATTAGAAAACAGTAATAGAACTTTTTTCACTTAACTGAAACTTTTCTCTGAGGATGTGATACGACAAGGAAATGAAGAAGTGATAGAATGCTTCTTCGGTACTTTTTTCCACAGCAAGATTACTAAGGAATTTAATAAGCTGTTAGCGCTATCTTATGAGTGCGACGTTTATTTCAGAAAGTAATAATAAATTTTGTCTACTTCCTGCATATCTTCCGTGCCGCTCTGCTGGAATGATCGAAGAATAAATGAATAAACGAAATGGCTATGTGCCAACTTTGCAAACGCTACTCAGAAATTTAGCAGCACTAAATGTTTTTATGAACGCTGTTGCACTTTCAATGAGCATCCACTCAAAAACGTTCTATTGTGTTTGCACAAAACGTTTTCATTTCGCTCGATTTTCACCGATCAAATGGGACAGTCATATTGCAGTTGAATAGTGTATTCGAGAAGAAATTCATGCTGCTCATCAAAGATAAAGTAAACGTCTAATACATGCGATGAACAATGCAAAAAAAAAAAAACAATGCTTAGAGGAAGACAACTGGAAACGAAGAAAGAAGCGATAAATGCGAATATGGTTTTGCCTTCTCCTCTAAAATGTCGGAAATTCTCCTCTGAAGATTCGCTATTCAAGAATTCCTTTTAAAAGAGGTAACTCCTCGTTTCACACACTTTGCGTCCAGTTGCTCTCTGCTGTAAATAATCAAAAACTAAAAAGCATCGCAATAAAACAATGCACAATTGCAACATCAAACTTCTGCAAATGAAGAATCCGTTACGTGAAATCGGAGAATGCCTGAGGTATTGCAGTAGTGACTCTCACGAATCGGTCTTTTTTACATGGCATTGAAAAGTTTTAGTTAAACATACAGTACAACACACCAGTTCTATTGCATGAAGATTATGCTTCTAATATGCGCTAAGCTCGCATAATCAGATGTAATGATGCCAAATCTATCTGACGAGATACCATTAAATTATGGAGATATTTGCGCTAGTCTAGATGCTGATTCAAAACAAAAATCCCACTTGGAAGCACTCGGAAGGTGTCCTACAATTCAAAAAACAATTCTAATGAGGTTTGGCAATATTATTTTTATAAGCGATAAAAACACGAAGATTAATATATTTATTCAATAAACAATTGAAATTACAAAAAACAAAATCGATATAAATATTCATATTTGTGAAATCTATACGTATGTAAATAACGATATCTGTAAAGCATTAAACGGTTTGAATTGTGAAGGGGCAGCATGATGAGAGTGCTCGCAATGCAGAGATCGTTGTAAAACAAGCAATGAGCAAAATGTGCCAGCAACACACTCTGCTAACACGTTTGATTGCCCACAATTGGCGCCTCTCCCCCTCCAAGAAACGGGTTCGAACCTGGCGTTTATTATGTGACAAATTAAATATTCAGCTTCTTATTGATATTGTAAGTGCGAATATGAAACCCAGAATAGTGATAACAAACTGCACGCGTATAACGAAACAAGCAATATAAACTGATATACAGTGAGCATCAAATAATCTTCTGTTGCAAGTACCTCACTGATTTTAATGATCATCATCGGTTGTTGTACGGTGCCTGCACAATATAGGCACGTAATTTGTTCTATGAGATACTGCCTCTTCTTGACTGTGGACCCTCTTCTCTTAAATACGATCTTCTCAAGTGTCAATGCGAATTCTCCGCTGGGAAGTCCCAAGAACAAATTCCTAAAACCCTTCTGAATATGAACCACATCAAAAGAACTTAATTTGTGAGATCTTTTTATGCGACCGATTAGAAAATGTCAGGATCTCACGCATTGTCATGCGGTGCCAAATGGGCACAATATGAAGACGATTACGCTCGTAACTGATATTTAACTAGCACATGGACTGAGAACAGCAAAGCCGTAAAAAACCTCGTCCTTGTATGTGACCCTCCCCCCTTTAATAGAATTCTTCTGCGCCAGCATCGCTGAAATAGAAGCTCCCAAGATTCTGTTCAAATGAACGCAGTATGTGAGGTGCAATACCAAAGCCTGTCACAGTTTCTGAGAAGCATCTACATCGAAACTTATGCTTATTTGATGCAAAAAGCAAAGCGAATAAGTTCATTCAAGAGTTTCTTTGAGGTGATTAGTGCAGCTCAAAAAGCAACAGTTACTGTGAGATAAACGGTGAGCTAAAAACACTCTGTCTTCATCAAAAGGGCAAATCCACAACAGCCGAAGCAACTTCGTCTCCTTTACTTTCCACCTTCGGTTTCAGAATGTTCACCGAAATTATTTTCTGCTGAGTCATGAATATTCAAATGGGAATGTTGCAGAAACAACACAATGATAGGAACACAAATTACCCTGCGAATATATATCTAAAACGCAAACGATAGGTGATGAATGCTATTGGTGAATCATTCGATATGAAATCCGATGAAGGGGTACGATGTGAACAAAGCAATTTGCATTTATAATCAATCTGTGATGGTTTGGATAATTGTGGAAATCAAATTTGTAGAAACTACAATTTCGAGGAAATTCAGAAAATAAATGATTTGCTCGAATTTCATTTTTATTTCTTTTGCTTCCAACAAAAATGCAATGGAACAGAGTGAGTTGGATCGTAGTCTCAATTTAATTGTTTCCTTTCTCTTCGCAATACTTCACAGTGTTCACTTTCAAAGATTGAACAAGCGAATCGCTCGCATCGTCATATTTGAGTGAGGGATTGAACGCTCCAAATAAGTTCGCTTTTTGCAACATTGCGCAAGAATCAAACTCAGGTTTGATGATATAATAAGAATGGGAACTTCACGTTTATGTGTGATGTAAAGGGATATCGAAAAAGAGGGGAAAAAATGAATGTGCAAATAAAGAATTTACAATGTGTATCAATGCGCATCCGTAGTAGTGAAGGGCGAAACGATATTGTGCGGCCGCAGAATTTAACTTGTCCAAATTTAGCAAATGGCCGAAAAAATAAATTGCTTTCTTATTTCTCAGCGGCTAAATCGGAACATCTCACTATTCGAGAATATGGAATTGCTCTATTCTCTTCCAATTAGGAAATGTTTGAACACTTTGAAGTGGCTGAAAAAAATCTGTCGGAAAACAAGCGGTTCAAAAACAAGAAATGTTGAGACGGTAATAGTAATCATACAAGATGCTGATTACGGTATCTTATTCTAATAAAACCGCTCAATTTTGAGCTCAAATTCTTCCTTTGTCATCCATCCAAAGAACTGCCTGGAGCACACCTGTTCAATATGCGCGTTATCTGTACGACAGGTGTATCATCTCTGTATATACCATGCGTGCAATGCACAGTCTATGATCCATTCAACTACATAGGCCCTCTACTGTTAAAAATTATTGCGCTCCGAAGATGCTGTTTGAAGGTCGAAGAGGAAGGAAGGGGAACGGGTGGAGGATATGAGGGCATGGGGTGGGAAACAGCTGAGAAAATAACAGAAGCGAATCTTTGTCGCGCATAAAATTTAAATCTCTTCAGTTGCACCACAATGATGCGTGATGTCGGCAGTGATCTCTCGTTATTGACAGCTGCAAAAATGTCAAAAAACCGGATGCCGACGAAAAAATGCTTTGAATAAATGTGCAATAATAATTTCCTCAGCAACAATATCCCTCTAAAGTTGCTCAGCCACTTTGTGCACAATAGAAATCGAAGTAATTGCACAGCACACCCAAATGACAGGACATTACTTGAATTGTTTGAAAGAATACAATAAAAATACTAATTGATGTTTATCATTGGAGTGAGGAAATGTAATTCGAAACTTAAAACTCAATAAATTCTATAAAACTTTATCGAAAGTTGTGAACCGAAATTGTCGATCGAAAAAAAGAGTGTTAGACCAGCGCTCATCGTTTTCATTATGAAAACAAACTCTGCAAAGAAACACGAAATTTATGCCATGATTTGACATGCAGCATATAGCTGAGTAGAAGCATAAGCTTCTCGAAAATTCAGGATGAATGTTACTGAGGAGGCGAAAGGGTGTGGGAGTTGTTAGACGAACGAAGCCAGTGTGGGGCTTATGTGAGCGTTCACTGCAAAAGCAACTGACTGATGTGGAAAACACCGTTGATAAACTATCTTTCCGTTTCAGTTGAGCGAACTAAACCACTGACGGCTAGAGAGTATGAGGTGCGCTGAGGGAATTTCACTGATGAACATATCACTTATGTGAGTGAGGGGAAAAGTCGCTTCCCACTCAATTTAATTGCTGAACTAAAAATGAAATACAAAAAATATGCTAAAAATTGTTCGATTTTGCATTCCATGCAGGCTCATTTTGCCTGGAAATAAAATGAAATGAGCATACTGCGATGGGAGTTTTTCGTTAAATTTTCTACAATCTTAGCTGCACTCTGATTTGTTTCTTTCACATAGATAGCATACATTAGAAAGCAGGTAAGTGCCACAGATATCGCTGATAAGTGGAAAGCTATGAGAAATTTTTGAAAGCTTATTTGAAATGCTGCATAAATTAAGGACAAAATTTGGTGCTTTAACAAGTTTATATTCTAATCGCCAACTACTCCTCTAACGTATCAAATAGTAATATTTAGGTGGGCAATAAACTGGATCCTATTTAGTTTTAATGATGACGCTCTCATTACCAATGATTGGACTTTGAGATAAGGACTTACTCCCATGAAAAAGCACCTAGGTTGATGGTATCTCCATTCGAAAGCAGGATAGTACCTCCTCGGAAGGGTTCAATACTCTCATTGCACAATGGAAGCCAGCTTCAGTTGAATTTTGCGTCTAACAATTGAAAAAATGTGCGATATATGAAAATTATAAAAAGGAATACAAAGGAAAAGCCAAAAGTTATATGCAAGATTTCACCTACTTTAACAATATTTACAAGAGTTTTCCGGAACCAAGTTCTTGCTTTTTCAAGCAAGCCGTCGACAACTTGCCAATTATGATCCTAGTCAATGGCAAGCCAGTCGATTCATTTGATTCTGCTGCAATCTCCGCATGGCAATAAGGGGAACCAACAGCCCGGTGTCGTAATTTTTTAAGTGAGAGCGCTAAAGGTTCTTTTCTGGAGTGATACAAACCTGTTTATATCGAATATAACGAGTGATAAACAGTTTGCTGCAGCCGGCACGAAATGTGTTTTTATGCTCTTCCACCTATCGTGCTCATCTTGTGCGAGAGCAATTGAAGAGTTAACAGATGCATAAACGAGAGCTTTTCTAATTGCTGCTCCGTTAACTATAGAACTGGCGTAAGATAACGCAGCAAAGACGACTGAGACCGCTGAGGGATTCATAAATCTGAAGTTGCTACAGCTGAGAGGAAGAAGAATGAAAGTCTCATTTTGTGAAACGAATAAAACAATACTTATTGACTGTATTCAATTATTACTTTAGGAATAAGGCATGAATAAACACCATATTTGAACAAGCTGGAATGATAACAGCAAAGATCATTGTGAACTGCTTAAAGCATTCATGTAGAGGGATGATAAGCTATTCATATTGACGTTTAGCGTATTCAAATCATATATGCGCACTGTACCTTTTTTTCCTCTTTCAATCCCTTCGAACAGCCCTCACCCTTCCCAGTATAGACCAATGGAGATTGGATGAGAACTTTGGGGCATTTGAGAAGTTTCGCCACCAACAGAACACCATCAAGCAGTAGAAATTTTGAGGGGAAGCTGCGAAAAAAAGTTCTCAAGTTCTTATAAAGCACAATTCTCCAAAACAACGTTCATTGCAATCGAACTGAAAAAGCTCCGTGTTGGTGAAATTTTCGAAAAGAAACAGTTTCAAAGTGGTCGTTTTTTCAGTCAAAAAAAGGAATAATTTGTTTCTCATTTGGATGAGGTCATTCGTTCTTAGTTAACACTCAACTTCATTTTTTTTTACTTAAGTCGTAGTTTTTGGCAGCTTACCAAATCATATAATACGTTCCGACCGAAATGTAGAGCGCAAAGTTTCATAAAAAGTGGCTGCAGTCAGCTGCCTTGAATTTTCTAAAGTTAAGGGGAAAGCAAAAGGGAAGAGAGGGGTCGAAGGAGATATACCTATGTGTGGATTAAACTACGCAATGACGTGATGAAACATTGATATCGAAAATGCACATAAGCAATCGATTGTACACACCACCACGTATTCTTCATGACGACAATTGCAGTGTTCCGCAAGCCTGACGGCCGCATCGAATCAATAAAATACATTTGTGTGGCCGTGAGTCGTCTCATTGTCTGTCGATTTCAGGCCACTTTCATGGACATGGCCCATTAACTTCTGGTTTAACAAGTTCCATCTCATGTTGGATGAGAGATTTTCCGCTTTTCCTCTTGTTCCTCTTCCTTTGCGCTCGAAAATCACTAAGACAGCGCACAGCATCCCTCTCGTACCACTGCTTGCATATACAGCATGCACAGTATAGCTTTTCGTGTATAAAATTTTCATAAAATGTGCATACGTTTTCAATTCTTCTTTTGTCTTTACGACGTAATATAAGTTTTCTTATCTCTTTCTTCTTTCTACCCACCCCCATCAACCTGTAGTTGAGTTTTGCGTTTCGATACACAGGCAAAGGAGGAGACGAAACCCAGTCATAGATTCAAGCTGATGTGTGATGAGGCTGATGCCGCGGATGGCGTCGAAGCGAACATCGCATAGGAATATCAGTTGTTGCAAAACTTAGTAATGATAGATCGGTTCATTTAAAGCGGTGCATAATTTCGTTAGATGTTATTGACGACAGGTGAGAAAATTAAGGGGAATTTATTTCGTAAGCCTTTCATACAGGCACCTCCCTCCACTCTTTTACACGTAATAAGGGGTAGTAATATGACTGATCCACTTAAGCTAAAAGTATACATTATTGACAGTGCTGAATGAAATCAGAATATGAAGAAAGAATAAATCACGTGCAAAAAATAACACGAGGGGATCAAAAGGATGGGGGGAAGCGTTAGTGCAAATGAATTCAGGTTGGTAGTAATCAGGGATTCCCCATGCCAGGCGTATCGCAAATACTGTTTGTGTGGAAATGCTCGAATGACTGGAAAGTGGAATGAAAAGCGGCCACGGTGCAAAATGACATCAAGGAAGATGTGAATGTCTGTAGCAGTGTGTCTCATAGAAGCTGCTTCGTCGTCGTCACCAAGATTCTCGACACGAGCCAAACGATCATAAAAATCGCGGCCATGTTCGATTTGAAAAAGAGAAGAAATAGAAATGCGCCAGCGAAAGAAAACTGAAAGGACCATCGATTTTCAAGGTCCAACAAGTAGATTCATATATAAAAATATATAAAAAAGATCATTTTAGCAGTTAGAAAGAGATCACATTTTGAGTGGTGAACAAATTATATTAGCTGATCGATTTCATTCTCTGCAGCAACAGGTCAACAAATCTGATTTGCCATTTCGGCTGACGTGAACGAATTTCGAGTTTGGCAACGAGTTCAGCCATCCATCTTACGGACCACAACGCCGTCTAGTGGAACAACAATGTGTTACCTATTCGATATGTTCCTTCATTTAAGAAATTTCATATGCAACTTTCTGGATTCTGAAAATAAAGCACTGAAGCACTAGGGCTTATTAAGTTGAGGTGCAAGAAATTGGGGGTGGGGGGGAGGGGTCCAAGCACAATTTATTTGCTCTGTTTATCCATAACACTTTCTCAGTCAAATACACTGCATAAAAACTTGCGAAAGGAAAGCGTTATAGCTGATTATGACACACTACTGACGCAATGTACAGGAAAATTGTTGCCGCCTACGATGAATTCTTTTCATCGGTGGAAATAACTCGAGATTGTTGAACGATAGAAAGAATAAACTAATGAGAGTGCGAAATAGAACGAAAAAAAAAGAGATTCTGCATTTCTACATCAACCTAAGGACACTACTGCATACATCTTATTTATTCACCTCTTTCGTTTGTTTCTTTGGTTTATCCTTTAGCCAGTGTGAACCCAAAATAATTCATATGGAACTGTCGTTTATTGCGTGACAAATGACATCTCATTGGGTAATGACCACTTGACAATTCAAAAACTAGCGAAATATTTGTCGAAAGGGTGCTGCCCCTTAATTCTTTGCTTATAAGAATGCTTGGAGAGGCTATCTGTGAGCTGAATGCATCACGGCTTCCTCATAGTTTAATGCGGTATATTGCTCACGCGTAATGTAAAAACTTTCAGAAGATATCAGTACTGATTTTAGCTCTCTTCTGTGAGCCAGCATTTGCACATCAAATTACGGCGAGGTCGTGTCTGCTTGAATGCATGTGAATGTGCATGTCTGTGTCTGTCTGTCTGACGGTTGTTGGTGGGACTGGTTTAAGAATAGGTGCATTGCTTTGATCCTTTTATTATTTAGTGGCAACTTTTACCACTAGTAGTCGCGATGGGAGGGATGCAGATGTACATATTATGCCTCTCGCGATACGTTTCCTGCTTGTTCTTCTCGAGGTTAGAAAAAACAAGAGATTTGGGAAAATGCTTTTTGCAGACAGCGATTAATACAGGTATATCTGGAGCAAACCACAGTACTAAATTCACTCGTCGTTCGAGGCTCCAGGTAGGGGATTATTGCCACAGTGCTCTCTGCTCTATATATTTCCGTCAAATTCTATCAGCAATTTTTTCACAGAAAACAGTCACTGGTCAGAATAATTTGTCATCTATCAATACCACTGATGTCACAATGGATATATGTCCGACTGTCTAGAGGATATGCTGTTATAATGTCGAAACCGGTCAAATTCTCTGTTGGACAATGGCCAGCTGACCATGACGATCAGAAATTCAGATGTGTTTTCTAAGTCTAACCGGCGGATTGTTCTATCTGCGCCTTCTGCAATGCATGGGAGTAAAGGTATTACCTAGCGGCGCGCTTGTATGTAATGTGGCGGATTCAGCTTAGTAGTGTTTGTTTATAGGAGCTAAGTAGTGCGTACATATGCCCTTTTCCACGCCACACATACTATTCACATCCATTCCTCACTTAAAAGTTGTCATCATTACCTCAGATCTTCATAACGCAGCAATACTATTATCACGGTGTAGGAAATTGTCAGTCCAAGGCATTTGCAATGGGACGTGCTGCAGGAGGTGGCACAAGATGTGTTTTTTGTTCCCTGCTCAACCGATCTACGGAATCAGTCTACTCTCCATACAATCACAACTGAAGACATCCCCTCCATTTGATTTCCCAATGAATTCCGACTCAATCCTGAAGCACTGGCAATAATGAGGCAACACTTCAGCCTCTGAAGCATCTCACCACGTCAGCAGAGAAAATTCACACAAATGAAGCACAAAGGGCATTAGTTGACGCATCATTCGCAGACATTCTTTACATAACAGTGCATGAAATGAAAAGTGATATGAATAGATGGGTCGGCTTAAACGAGCTGTTGCATCTGCTATGGCTATCATAATAACAGCTATGAATTTCTCAATTCCAGAATGGGTGTAAAAGCGTGCTAAAAGAGCTGCCACAATATATGCGTTTTGCTTGGTGTGCAAATGACCAACCGTTTAGCAAATTATGAGCAAAAAAAATGGAATATGCGGAATAATGCCTTCATCGTATCAATAGACAGATCGACCGCGCATACCATTCGAGAAAGATTGATCTCTCTGCATCCGAGTGATGTAAAATGAGAATTAGAAAAGCGTAAAATGCATACAGCTTTTCTCATTCCTTTCTGCAACGATTGGTGTCTGATGAGAATCCGATAACTACAGAATGTATGCAGTATTTTCCGCCGTTTTAAAATGCATGATTTGTTCCAAACTCGATAGATCAGATCAAATTAAGGTATAGTAGGTCATTTTATGAGTGGTTATCGGGATGGAACTGTCGCGCAGGCACACGGACAAATATGCACATAGACGAACAACGCGCACTTTTTGTAATAGAAATTTCGTGTAAGAGAGTTAAAAACGTGGCATCAACAAGTAAGTGATAACCTAGAAGCCGAAGAAATATCAAGTAGGCTGTAGCATGATGTGAACTAAATGAAACATGTAACACACAGATGACAACTGAATTACAGAGAACTATTCAAGGAAATTGATTCGAAAGGCATTTTATTGGGCGAATGACCATAGAAAGATGATCAAGTGATCGCGTGTACGGGCAGGCAAGATGGAGTGTGCGTAAGGAAGGTTGTGGAAGAGGTGATGAGGAGAGGCTGTCGAGTGCTACAGCTGGTTGGTTGCTTGCTTAGTTGCTGGATGCAACGCTAGCTACTACCGGAGAAGCACATTCCGTTCCCTGGTGTGCTCAGAGAGGTGTGAGCAAGCATAAGGCGCACACAACAGCCGATAACTTGCTCGGCTAGCTTTATCTCGCTGCTCTGTCTTTCACTTCGTTACATCCACTGAAACCTGCTATCTGCTCAAACAGCGAGCTTCGAGCATAAAGCTCAACACTCGCCATGTTCAAATGATCGTGCTGATTAACGCAATACAACCTTATCTACATCAGTAAATACATACTTAGATTACAGTAACTGTAAGAAAGCGATGTGGTACATAACTAACTCGAACTGTATGGACGAAGACGACAACAGCTGGTTATTCAGCGTTTTAAACTAATCTCAACTGAACTGCGAGCTGCGACATTTTGGAAAAAGGTATTGCGGATACATAAAAATGCAGTGAAGCAAGAGGAGAGAGTGCTGTATCCTGGAAGTGTCAACAGAGTATTGGAAAGCTGATCGTGATGGACACAAAAGCGACAAGCAGGCCCTCATCGACCAATTTCACGCCGATGAAGCATAAAAACCAATACAAATGAAAGACTATAAGACACATTATAATCCCTTCCATGTCTGATCAATAATCCTCTTTCGAATGGCAAAAGTTACAATCCCGACGCTTCTCTTCGAGATAAACGGTATTTCGCTTCCTCTTAGCAACTTTTACTTCCGTTTGCTTCATAGGACTGCAAAAAGAAATTCGCATGGCGCATCCTGTAGATTCATCACTAAATTTACGAAACACCGCAAAGTATCAGTGGCACTGAAACATCTGCATGGGAATAAGCACTGGTTCATCGCATCTTCAACTACAATGCAATTTCGGTTTCCATTGCTGATCCTGAACACCAAACACCTGACTCATCCGATTCTCATTGTCGCCTAAAGAAGTTACATCCTAATTTTCATTTGGCGTTGATAAATGCGCGTTTGCAATTCGCATCATACTAGCGCTACCTCTTGCATGTGTGAGTGTGAATGTCCATCTGCCTGCCCAATAGGCGCAACTCATGAACAATGTAGCTAAAGTTTCAAAATTCGCGATGCATAATGACACCTTGAAATGGCTAACATTACTGGCGATATTCTACATTAGTCCACCAAAATCGCAATAAATCATAGACATTTGAAGGCGCTAAACAATTTTTATGCGCTTTATACGCATGGAGTTCTCATGTCATGCCAACGAGGCCATTAAAAGACGATTCTTTTTTAGAAGATTTGTGGAGCGGTCGGATCACCTAAAATATGACGGCACCACTAGGCATATTTTATTCATTTTTAATGACCTATGAAGGTGGTTGGCAAAGTGAGCGAAATGCGACAGCTTCGATTTACAGCTGCACTCTTTTCTTCCACCTTGAAATTTGCGACCAAACGAGAGGAAAAAAGATTGTGCGATACCATACAACTCCATGCACAAGCCATCACAGGAAGGAACTCAGACACAGCGAACATAGATTACTATGAAAACAAGACTTTTTGAAGAACGAAGACCGGAGTGATCGTTCCGTACTTCGCAATGTTAGGAACTCTTTTATTCTGAACGGATGGGTTTGGGGAAGTTTTGATGGTGAGTTGGGCATGGACAAGGAGATAGGGATTGAGGACGCTTATAAAAACTTACGTTTTTCGAATATGACTAAAACTTGCGGAAAAAACCACGTTTACTGGAAATGGTTTATGAACCCTTGCTTCGTTAATAAGCCATTTTCCGGTGGACTTTTAAATGGCAGGTTGAATAATTAACGTGTCATTGGTGCGACAGGAAACACTCAAATAAGTTGCAGCAGTCTGGAACTTAAGAATAAAGCTGGCATTACCAGGGGGGGGGGGGATCTCAAATTTTTAGTGGAGTTTTAGCAGGAGTCGTCGTGTTCTTTATAGCACCAAAATTTGCGAGCCAAAATCCTCCATTACTTGTCAGATTCGGACCAAAAAGAAATTTTTGGTTGAGCGTTCGCTCGGGAACGAAGCAGCTATGAACACTTCATCAATGTTTTTCGCTAGCTGGAGAATCTTTTACCTTGGCGATCCAAAATGGAAAAATGCAAATCTTCTGCAGCCATCCTGGTGCATGTTCCCACTTGATCCAAATTGCCAGCCAAATTACATTCTCCGGAAAAGTCTCTTTTACGTAGAATGAAACAGTTTATTTATCTGATGGGCGACGTGTTTATTGCTAACCGAAGACACAAATCTGTACAAATTCGGACAAATTTCTCTGTTTCCATCCAGAAACAACCTTCCCAACATTCGCATTACACTTACGTCGAACTGACGTTTGTGGCCAACATCAACGAAAGTATTAAACAACGAATGAGGAATTCAAAAGAACGTGCCGAACTTCTAAAATACATTTATGAAAGCCTTCTTCATCACTGTTGCTATCAGAAGGGTTCTAAACGGCGTTGAGGTGCTATCAACTGTTAGCAGTTTGACGACATTTTCAATGTTGCAAAAAATTGCAACTTGCATTCTCCATAACCACATTCCTTGTTCTGATAACTACCAAAATTTATATCGCACTACCATGGGCGAGCGCAGTTTGCAAATGTTCTTAGCACGACAAAAGGAAACAGCAAATAAAATATTAATACTAAGAGAGGCAAAAGTTAGTTTTCATGGACATCGTTCCAGCTGTGAGAAGCAGTTAACGAGAAAAAACGATCCAGAATAGTTTTGGAAACCCTCTAAGATGGATGATTTCATCCTTTCTTGATGGTATAAGCTATTAAGCAATATTGCTCTCATCATCTCACTGTTCTAAATTCCACTGGACTAAATAAAGCTGCTTATTGATAAACGCTTGTAAAGAACAAAGTTTGCTTTCCTCTCCTATACTAGATAAAAAGCGCGCGATTCAGAAACTTTGCAGTAAACAGTGAGAACAAGTGATGAAGCATACCGGAACAGCTGGCATGATATGACTGTTGCATCCCGTTCACTGGTGATTATCAGCTTTTGCACTCCCTTGCGAGGAAGAGTTGTGTGCCACCAAGATGAGGTTGAAAAGTAGTGTTGTGTTACCATTGCGGCTTTTCAGTAAGTGTAAAAGCGGGTGTGGAGTGACGAGCATGATGTGTGGTTTCACGGTTCCGCTCAACAGACAGCTGCGCTTATAGACAGTTGCGCCTATCGCACTAAGTGTAGCTGTCAAAAAGAATAGTAAAAGACGAGTAACAATATATGCAAAAGCCTGTTTTAAAGTACGCTTTGCAACCAACGTGCTTGTGAATTCCCATTAAATGTTCCTTCTCACACATAACTTTTAGGCATTTTGAAGCGTCCACAACTTCTTCAGAATATAACGAACCAATTCGTGAATCACTATAAAGGGTGATTCTGGTGCTTGCAGCGTATCCATCCTTATTTCATTCTTCAGTAAATAGATGGACGACACATACATATACAAACTGAAATATTGGTATGCGTACGCAGACAAGAGTGGCCGAAATGCGTTCGTTCGTTAGAAATTACGAAATCGTGACACTGTCCGTGACATTCAACTTCATGGTAAGTAGAAGTAGGCCGGCGAATATCGGTTGCCCATTGCAGACAATTTGATCGACAATATGGCACTTCGTATTAACGTATCATGTGCATGTCTCTGATGATGATAGAAGATGTGAATCGAAAATGAAACTGTTGTCATTACCCGTTTGATGGTCGTCAACAGAAACAACTCATGTTTATTTGTATACACTTTGAGCAATGATGGTTTCTCTTATGGATAGTGATTTCTTATATTTCCTTCACGCTGCACCCGTCAACTTCTGGCTTTCAAATTTCACATCCGTTCCCGTCACGGTTATTTGCCTTCTTCATGTTTATTCGAAGCCACTATGTTGTTTTATATATATATATATGTATATATATATATATATATGTATATATATATATATAT
>JAARMF010000155.1:69076-85789 GCA_022844705.1 Toxascaris leonina | reverse complement strand
CCCCCCCCCCCTCCCCATCATTAGCCCCAGGGTTTATGTCACAACATACGGAAATCGGCATACCTTTGACAGGGAATAAGGAGGGAGGAAGGAATGTTGCGTTGTTCGCAAATTTCTAAATGACGATTGCAATCAACGAGGAATGAGGAACATGAGGACATGTAATCGAAGAAAGATAATGAAAAGGCGTGTATTTGAAGGTCTCCATTTCCGTGCTGTTCTTGCTCTGGTAGTACGTTGGTCAGATTCAGTGCTCTGACACAAGATAATGAACGGATTCATGAAGGAGAGATGAGGGTGATATGCCACGATGAAGGAGCCTTCATAGTGTTCGCAACATGTTACGAGATGAGACCTGTAAAGATGGGAAACTATATTGGCATATGAGGGGGGAAACATCATGCACGTGACTTGTGTCTGTTGAATTCTCAGAACTTTAAAACTGTAATCTATCAGAGATTTTTCTGATATGTTTCCCGTTAAGAAGATGAGGCAAAGAGCGGAGAAGATAAAGAACAGAACATAGAAGAATGTTATTACCACTCCTGCTGTGGGTTCGCTTAGTGAAAATATAGAGGAAATAATGCAAGAAATTATAAACACTTCTAACCTCAGACGAAACACAACCGTATACTTACTGGGAGCAGCAAGAAGGAACGAGCAGCTCCTAGAGTATTTCGATGAAGCAGATAAAGCACAGGAAAATTCTTTAGTTCAAATCGTCGAAGCATTGTACTAAATACAAGCTCAACACCACTTACAGCTTTGAAGTCTGCGATAGGAGAATTCTGCACCTCCGCTATCCCGCGTCCTCACGATTTTTGAGTGTCTACCAACGAAAACGGCTATTTCCCCTATTTCCCAAGACTGATGAATTTTGAATGAAAAATATGGACAATGCAGTTTGAATTCTGACATTGCTTAAATTGCTGTCTAAAATTTCATTCTAGTTATACGAGATTACTTAGCAAGATCATCATCGCACGTATAAGTGAGAAAATAGCTGTTGATCATCAAAAAGTGGGATAATATTTATTCGCAACTTATTCAGCACACACCGCTGCTCAGATTTTCATAAACAGGAGCTACTGGTCTCTTTTGTCGCGGTGATATTAGAAAGCTTCTCAAAATTTTTCTTCTGATAATCGATGCCATTGAATTGCATGATTTTAATTTTGTTTTGGTTGAATTGATGAAAGTCGAGCAAAAAGTAAGAACGCGGTAACGGCGCTAATAGTGATGGGGATGGATAGTGCGGTTGCTGACCACATCAATCATCACCTTTCATTGAAGCACAAAGCAAGGTCTTTTGCTGATTGATTGTCAGCCGGCTCGTTGGGCGAATGAAAAAGAAGGAATAAGAAGCGTTCCTTCTTGCCCGCCTCTTCGTCGACAATCGCTATGAGATTATTGGAGCGTGCGAATGAAACGCAAGAGAATTAAAGAACTATCGCGACAATGGGAAATCCATCTTCAGCAGACTGCAATTTTTTGAAACCAACAATTATTTTATACAATGCTTTTGAAGAATTTAAGTCGTTCGTTTCCAATTATCGACGATCATTCCCCATCCACCTTCCCCAGCCCTTATTACCTCTTCTGGCACACACAGAAACCATTTGTATGGCATTGATTTGCACAAATCCTTTGAAAATGTAAAAAAAAAGAGAACAATTTAAGCGTATTTGACAAGAAACGAATTAAAGCATTTATTGGTTGTACTGGTAGACGAACCTTCTACGTAAACATCTCTCGTTTACATGAGTTAGTGAAATGAAAAGTTGCGCGCTGCAATAGTAATTTTTAGACATGCAGATAGAAAGATGGAAAAACAGCCGGGAAATCCTGTTGTTTCCGTGCTAAAATTGTTCACAAATGAATAAGGCAGCACTGTCCATCAGATACCTACATAGCAATCTGTCAAGTTCAACAGTGTTTTCTGTATGAGTCAGTGAAATATGCACTGGATTAGAAAACGAATGAAACAAGAGCAACATTTTTTTCGTTGATTTGTGGGATAGGAATGAGAGAACACTGAAAGGATTCCTCAGTTTCAGAAGTGGGCGATAAGTAGAAATAGTTGTAACGTTTTGTCGCTTGAAACGTTCGAGAAATAAATGAATTTAGAGAGAGAGTTTGAAGTGTTTTCAAGTGGGACATCCGAAAATGTCCAAACGGATGCCGTCTCTCAACTATTCAATGATCAATCGGTGTAAAAATCCATTTTGAAATCCATCCAGCACTTCTGGGTATTTCAAACGAAGCACTGCTATAACTTCAACATGGAGATATGCTTCACCAAGGTATCCTTCTTGAAGGCGCAATCACAACCGCTATCACACTTTTGTTATTTCAGCATTCTTCATCATCTGCTCGATGCAATATTCCACCTCTAATATCCCCACTGTTCGGTCCCTTGCTCAGTGTGCGGTGATTCGATATTATACCACCCACATTAGCACCACTGTTCTATCTGTTGCTTTACCTGTGTCATCACATCTATAATTGTAACACTGTAATTATTCTCTCAGTTGTTCTACCTATGACAAACACTTCTTTACTGTCTCGTCTATAAAACTTTGCTGCTGCTACATCGATATACTTTGGTACTGTTGTAGCTGTGACATTGGTACTGTTGTACCTGTGACTGGGGCAAAGGGACACCTTTATGTGCATACAGCTGCATAGTATCCATGCAACCGGTGTCCCCGAAAATTGATACTGCAACGCGTTTTTTTTCGAAACTGCTGAAAAATATGCGCAATATTTTTTCTTGCTATAGAAACAACATTTGAGAACCGATGAAAAACAGTTCAGCAATCGAGTGAACGGCCAGGCGGTTGCCGCCATCATGGATAATGGCAGATGTCTTAAATGCCTAAATTCGATTCATAATAGAGTCAAAAACACCTCTTCCAACTGAACGCTAATTCAATATGCAAATGAATGGACAGAGGGGCACACAGAGACGCGGATGAACATGGAAATTCATTAATGTACATATAGATAGAAGGATAAATGCGACAGAGTAGGCAAGACGATGATTTGCAGGCATTGCGTTATTATATTAAGTGAAGAAATGCAAATCCTCGTGTCCATATGGCTGGACAGCTTCAATCGCGTTGAATTTCATTTTTATTTCCTGCAAGCGACACAATCGATCGCTGTTTCCAAGTGAACAAATTTCGGACGTGCATTCGACGATGCAATCAAAACCGCTGTTTGAAGGGAATGCTAACGTCGAGTCCATTCCATCTGAAGCAAATGCACCTCCGCCCAGATTACTCACTGCGATGCTCAGTTGCTCGATCTGAGAACAAATTTTTTTATGAAAATACCTTCGAAGATAAAAAATTATCCTTGATGGGCGGTGAAATTTTTTAGAACCTTTTGTTAGGGAATGCTTTAATGACCGTCGAATTTCTTCACAGAAATGTATCGGTTTATTAACAAATAATTTATTTTATGAAGGTCAAATCTATGACGGAAAAATGAGTTACGCAAAAGCTAGATAACCAAATACTTCCATTTGATATTGCTTTTGCTCGAAAAAAAATTGCACTACCTTCGTCAATTGAGCCCCGATTGAACGGTAATGCCTTTGCTCGCCGCGTCCGCAAATGACCCCCCTTAAATATTTTGAGGAGGGATTTTTATTAAAAAACACAAAAAAGTGGTTGAATTTCACAATTTTTAAACCTTATGCGCGCAGAAACAATTCAACGAAGAAATATTTTCGGCATTCTCTCTCGTTTTCTGAAAAAGCCTCTTGCCTAAAACATTGGGGAATTTGTTCATCCACAGTCTCCTTCAGAAACGGTGCACCTGGACCGACTGGTGATTATCAAATGCGGAAACCCGCTTTTACCGTCCGGTGTCAACAACCTTTAAATACAAGGTGGTCTAGCAAACACGTACCTCACATCGGGCAAATGCCTCTATCACCTTCGTCAAATAATATCGCATGCATTCAATCACCATTCAGTGGATCTTACTTCACGATCAACAAGCAATGCCCTAGTGGGCGTCAATCAATGGCTATTTTTATGATTTACTGGTGAAACAGATTTGATATATATCATATGATACTGCTATCATATCGCTGACATCAGATGACAGGATGAATTCTCTGAAAGAGAGAATCGTTATCCAAACACGTAAAAGGATAGCTGATCACGAATATAACACTGATCTCGAATTCACATCCAAAACAGGTTTCACGGTCAGCAGAACGGGAATAGAAGGAATAGGAGGTGGTGATCGGTGATGAGCTAGATCACTTCGGTCGACTCATGATTGCGGTGAGCAAAACAATGCAGAAAAGAGATGAAATGCAAACAGAGGGAGATCAAGCAGCGAAGAAACTTTCGGACAGTGAGTTAGAGAAACTAAACAAATTCGGTCAATTAGTGAAGAAAAGTGAAACGGTATGATTAAAATGGATGGTGCAATGAGAAAAAAGCGATGAGTAGAGAAAGCATGGAGGGAGAGGAGGAGCTAGAAGTTTGGTTGGTCACTAAGAGAGCGTTCCAAGAAACCTTGATAAGGCTAGAGAATGGCCAACACGCTGGCGAATCGGCGGTGAGAGCAAAACCCATGGAACGAGATAATTAACGAACGCGATTTTGAGCGTTCTGCTTCGGTATCGTTTCAGAAAGGAAAGCACCCTTCATCAGCAGCAGCTGGGTAGTTGACTGACGGTATTATTACCGAACTGCAACATGAGAATGTTGCATTTCGTGAACTTTCAGTACCGTAAAACCACATAAACTCATCATCACGTAATTATACTTTTCTTCAAACGGCGATGGCTAAACCGAATAACAATGATAATCTGGCTTTCGACTGAAAAACCGGTGATTTCAACTAATAATTAGAAGGAAATGGTCTAGAAGCGCGAATTTTTTTTTGGTTCTCGTAAAATTTGGTCAAAAACTATATCGCGTGAAACAGGTTCGAAAATTACTGACGAGCAGCGCATTTTCACCGCAGTAAAATTATGCTGTAAGGTATCTATGCAAAGGCGCAGTCATTTAATGTCCGTTACAGTGGCGAGGCAATAGTGTGTGGGAAATACACACATATTCACGCACAAAGGAGAGGAGCACCATTAGGGACGACGTTTTATGGGGTTTCTGTCCACGCCATCGCACTAATATGAAGGCCGTCAGATAAACACAGAAAAATCCTTTCAAGGTATCGCATGCCTTTTCCGTAATAATAGCCCACAACTAACAACAAATGTGGAAATGGCTCTGCCCAATTGCCAGCAATTGGAAATTCGATCGAATCCCAACAGTTTCGAATTCGTCAATTTCAAATATCTAGAAGAGTGAACGCAGGAAACCTTCGAAATCAGGAAATCATAGAGGTAAAATGCGCTGGAATTTGTGGATCAACATCAATATTTGCAGCAAAAACTTTTATGGTTGATATCGAAAAGATATTGTCATTTGAAGTTTTTGCACAACAGCGATAATTTCACGGTTGTCTGAAAGAACCATTAAACGACAGCATAATGACAGATACAACGCACGATGAATGAAAGTGTCAGATGAAATGAAAGGTTTTGAAATGCAAAGTGGGATGTGGTGAACGATGATAACAGTAATATAGACACCTCATATGCGCATTAAAGTGAGCTGCAGAATGAGGTATGACATTGTTTCCGACCATAAAACGCTTCATACACCCCTTCTATAAACAATTCCAACCTTTCTATCGTACTGATATATTACTCACAATCTCTCTGTTAGAGATTCCGGATAATTGCTGCGGTCAAGAAAAGCGAAAAGATGTTCATAACTTGCTGGAGAGATTAGCTTGAGTACAGTTCTCATGAGTGAGGTTAGTTAAGAGTTCAGAAGTTAATTAAATTCAATTCAATGATTAGCTCATTATCGCATAATAATCACTCATATTTAAGGTACTTCTTAATGCGTTGGCAAATGATAACATTACCAAATAACAACATTGCTTACACTGATAACAAGTCGGAACATTGGCTATGAATGAAATGTTAATCTGTCAATTCCCTGGTCAACTTTCCAATAGGCCAAACCACGCCAGTCCCTTTCCTTGCCTACTATTTTTTGCTTACGATGGTGAGAGAAGTGGTACAGCCAATTTCGGCAAGCATAACCTCAGACTTGGGAATGGGAGGGGACGAAAGAGGTGTCGAATAATTGAAGAGTATGCCTATTTTGCTTGTTCTTAGTATCACATGAAAAACTTTTTGGAAAACTCGGATCTTCTTAATTCTATTCACTGAGACGAAGAAATTCTTGGCGAACTCCTTCCACCATTTCTTCACATTCATATAAGTCTTTCGATAATGAGTCTTTCGATAATTGAACACTGTTATATCGGCCCACTGTTTGGCGCAATGCTTAACTAGGTCGATGTTGCGTACTGCAGTGATGGCGAATCGTTCCTAAATATGCACTACAATAGGCAGTACACTACAAACTCCTGCTTCTTCCAGATCTCTCCGCGGCCCCTCACCCCTTTCCCCCAGCTCCCTCCTACTCCCATCGCTCTATTACGCTGTCTCAAGATTAAGAGCGCGTGCCTTTTCTGAAGCTGTAATGAAACGGCGCAACAAATGATGGATTGCAATCACCTTTAAAGGACACCCAGTCGAATTCAAAAAGTGCGCTGCAGATGGAGAAAAGTTCGGAAATCATTCGGAAAGAGACGAGGTAATTGAAAAGTTTTGAGGAATTATTTCTGCTGAATCTTTTTTTTCCAATATCTCTGCTGAGTGAGTTCGGTTTCCGAATGGAACTTTGCAAATTGTCGAATGACTTCGAAGGTAAAATTACCGCAAATTGCAATGATATAGTCGTAAAAATTGCGATGAAACGTCATCGATGAATGATCGCAATTGTCCTATTCTCAAGAATGAGGAAGAAAATTTCAACGGTCTCCTTTTTCTTAATAGTACTTATAAACTACTGAAACGAATGAGCAACACTTGTAAATATGTAATAAAATATATGGCGTGCAACCAAATATTAGTGAGTAAATAACATTAGCGAAAATTTGTTCGAAATATTCAAATAAGTGACGCCGAAAGGAAAGTCAATTCTTAGAAAGCAGATCAGTGGCGATGTTAAATCATTTTGATCATTCTTTTTGGGCATTTTCGGTTGAACAAATTTATAAAAGATGCATCCGCCAATTACCGAATATTCCGAAATAATAAAAAAGAAAAGGCCGAATTTGCGTATCGAAGTCACATACAATCGCATAAAAACTTGCCGGAAAATACTTCAAATGATTTCCTCTGCATTCAAGTATGGCAACACTAATTGGACGACGAAGGCACCACTCAAAGGATTCACACGATTTGCCACCTACCCTCCCAGCTATCATTTAGAATTCTGACATCAGCATTAATGTCGAATAACGCAGCATTAACTACCACAGCACTCGCTAAAAACAGCGTTAGAAAGAACTATGGGGCTATTACTGAGAGTTGACTCTTCAAAAAATTTTTGCTTTCAACCAAGGAATTTCCATAAAAATCAGTTCCTCGTTTCTGTGCTACAAGGGGAATGTCTGCGACCTATAAAACAACTGCAATTCTAGTCTGACAGGAGAATAAACACGCTGAACATCACATTATTGCGCATGACAACGGGGAAATGAAAAAAAGATGTCCATATAAGCAGCCAAATATATAAGGCGAGTGTCGTAGGTATATGGCCCGAGAAAGTGCATCGTAAAAGAAAACAATTGCACGAAGCAGTCCCAACTTGCTCATGTGAAAATGCTGGATGGAGAGCGTTTTTCAGCGATAAACTTGCAACAACGCTCATTTCGCACGAAAAATTTCAGAAGGAGTTTGAAAATTGAACTGCCTAAATCGATTTCTGAGACAAGCATTTCAGTTTAAAAGCTTCAATCGTCGTAAGATTCTTTTACAAATTGCGAGAAAATAGGTCGCGTTATAAGCACAATGTGGCGTCTTATATATTGCATATACATGGCTACCACATACCTCCTTCGCAGTAGACTCTATATGAAACATCAAATGCATGTTACATGAGTCAACCGGTGTGGAAACACTGCCCATTTTGAAAGCCTCACTTACCAAACTCTATTTAACTCTCCTTAGATGCTATTTTTCCTGCGGTTAACGCTGAGATTCTATTCTCTGAACTTCTATGTATGTAGATCAATTACGGAACGAATGATGAGCAAATAAGGAAGGAAAAATCCGTTGAAGAACAAACAGAATGATCTTCTAGTGGGATATAAAATAACAGATGGAAGGTGAAAGACATTGGAGCGTAGCGAACGCGTTGTATTAGGGTATGCGGCGTGGAGACTCTCTGGCAACTGAGTGAGTGCCGTGTTGTTGCAGGGTGGAGGGCGAAGCGTAGACATAAAGGTAACACAAAGAGCACCTGTTAGCACACTTGCAGCTGCAATACAGCATCGTTGTTTGTCCGCAAACAAACCACCTCATAAGCTTTTATTTATTTATGCAATAGCAACGTCACGAAAAAATATTAGAACTGCAAAGGTTGATTACGCTGAGTTATTCGCATCTGACTACACTGATCACTGTTGCCAAGTTTACAGAATTCGCATCTGGATGCACTCATTGCTATTGGAAAGTTCAGAGAGCCGAAATATGCATTCAGCGCGTGAAAACGCCGTAGTTTGCAACATTACGACAACCCGAGATTGAAAACTCCACACAGGTGCATCATCTGGTGAAGTACGATTATTCTAAAACATCGTAAAAAAGATATGACTGAAGCTTTTCCGGATATTTCTGAAGAGGTAAGTTATAAGTAAATTGCATCTCGTTTCCACTGGGCTGTTTCGTCCTATGTCACTATTCCGCAAGCGTTCCTTGTTCGATCTCAAACGACTCGTCTCGAGCCGGCTTCAGTGCTAATTGAATGATCATGGTCATTTTTGAAAAAATTTCTATTCGAGGGCTCCTGCCAAAAAGTTGGAGAATTCACAGTAAATGAAGTGGCGATTTGCACAACTTATCTGAACGTTTGCCTTGAGAATAAACGAATATTTACTCTGCTATATGACTCAACAGCAACTCAAATAGTAGCAAAGTTTTTTAATACACGGCAGATTAAACATATAAGTGTCCCGAAAACCGGATATTGGGTTGACAATGCCTATGTAACGTATTTTTTGAAGACTTATGTGATGTTGGCGATAGTAACAGAGAGGATAAACACTCTCTTTTATGGGGGAAAATGTTCCAAAATCTATTTCAAAAGTGAACTAGGCAGTACGAATTGGTATGTCCCCAAGAAGAAGAGAAATTCGCAAACAAAGCAGCACAGTTTTAGTGCCAGCTAGTGCATCCTCTTTTTTTTTCTTGACAATGAAGGCGCACTCGCTTGCAAACAACGAAATTACAAGCAGAGCAATTACTAAGAGGCGTCACTGGTCGGCACCATCGACTTTAACAATTGAGCCTCTAATTAAGGCGATCAGCGGAGCTCAAGTAATTATCACGCTTGCATGAACACTTGATCTCACCTTCGGCAAACAACCGTTGTACTCATTTCCTCATGGTCAGGTGCGATACTAGTATTAGCTACAGTTGCACAACTGGGGTCCCTTTCGTCGTTTGAGTAAAAATCCGCTTCTTATACATAAATATTCCGCAATTTCAAAAAAATTTAAAACTTTCATCAATTCTTCCAAACATCAGCGAAGAATTATTTGTTGCAATTTTCAATTCACTCAAGTAAACTGCAGTAGTAATCACGCAAAATAGAGTACTTTTGTGAAGTACAACACAAATATAACTAATAAAACACAGTGCAAGTATTGTGCATTTATTAGCCATTCATAGAGACTTCGTGTTCGAAAGCATTCAAAATCATATTTGAACTCATATTAGGCAGCGGAAATGTCCCATACATATGGATATTTTACCGCGGCAATTGTTCATTTTGTTTTTGAGTGCGCTGAAAACTGAATATATTCAAAAATCGCAAAATTGTTTGAAATTCAGGCATCGACATAGCCAGACAACGATTATTTTTATTCACCTAACGGAATAACATGCCATCTGATCGACGGTGATAAATAATTCTCAAGCGATTCGGCTAGAGCTCAAAAAATAAATGTAAATGCAATTAATACATTAATCGGCACTTTGAGATGAAGAATTAGTGAATGAAGAAATGCACCAGCAAAGCTGGCGCGATACGAGCTTTTTACGACGTCACCAATCAGAAAGACCGGTTTCATAAGTGCGCAGGACAGTGACATAACGCTTAGTAAAACGTTTTGTTTGAAAACCGACCGCTTATATAAATGCAAGTCCATAGATGTGTTGTTTCGCCCAGAAACTTGCATAGCTAATTCGATATCCCTTGCAACCGAAGAAGTACGTTGTTAGCCTGAAAGGAATTGAAAAGGCCACATCCAACGAAATGTATTGGTTTTTGCAGCAAATTCCATTGCTGCAGCTATGCAATATAAGCACATCACAGAATACATGCAACTAGCTGACAGACATATACGCCAACAAACGTACATATAGGTGATAGGTATATACCTATTAATGTGATAGACATCGATATGCGTGGTTGCACAAAGGCATGATGTCACATTACTGCGCAGTTACAAAAGTTTACTAAATAGAAGAGGATGTTATTTCTATTGAAAGAAATGACTGCATGGCAAAGAACTCGCTGCAAGTGATTCAGCGTGTAAGCGATTATATGAGGTGTGCACATCCGAGAAGCTAACTGCAAAAGGAGCAAAAGAGGAAAAGAGGAAGGATACTCAGGAACGACGAGAAGTGACTGTGAACATGCGGAGGACGTGACAACCAATGTGGTGGTGAGCAGCCGGCAAACACTGCAAGTGGGGTAGCCCTTAAAAATATGGATAGTTGATAAGCGTTGTTCGAATCATGGCGAAAGTGTTCAATGACAGCGGTGATAAGAGAAAAAATAGCCGCAAAATCCGTATTTTAGGAAATTTTTATGAGGCAACATATGTATTTGTGACCGATCATTTCTTTGTTACGATTTGAGATCTAAAAATTTCATATCGAATTTTAATAAAATATTATAGCAGAAAAAATGTTATCTATTTACTTCATTGCTTATTGAATCTGTTACTTGCTATAGCAACAATGTACTACTCAACTATAGTTATCAATTTTTATTTCACTGCAGCACCTTCCTAGTTATCGGACAGAAACGGACAATATAAAGTTCACATCCGTTGAGGATAAGAGCAATTGACTATAAAACATAGGAGACTATAAAAAAACATCGAAACAAATGCTGCTCAATAAACTCTCATTTAATTTGTTTTCAGTGATCATTGTGTCTTCATAAATAATTTAAATGGTAAAGAAAAGAACAATCGGAATATCATACCAGAGAAGCTGTGTCGTAAACGTTTTTATAACCAATCCCGTGAATCACCAACAAAATGCAAAATCATAAACAAATTCACGCTGAATATTTTAAGCTAATTTCCCCTCTACATCACTCAGTTAATTTGGAGCTAAAACTAACCAGCCGATATCGCTCGTGATATTATGGAAAATTGCATTTTCATGCGGAAATCTTGAAAACTGCATAGTGATGACGTCGAGTGTGTGATGTGCATATTTCTAACTTAACGTTTCACAGTTTCAGCTCAAAATTCCCATAAAATTGAAGAAAAATTTCCAATCGACAAAGGGGATGGGAAAATTTTTTATCGGTGGTCAAATCGCACTTCCAACAGCTGCGGCTGAAAAACCGAATCCTCTATAGAAAATTCATATAAGCACGCATTACAGTTAAAATACAAGTGTTCTGTTGTGTGCATTATTTTTCAGCAACTCCGTATAATCGATGATCCGATGAACGTGAATGCGGAAGCGCTCACTGTGCCAGTTTTTCTGGCACGGTTCTTCATTTTTTAGTGGCTCGACAAGTATAATATGCTACCTGGCCGGTGGTTGGAGAATAAACGCAGATTTTCATGCAACTTTGGTATTTCGAAGTTACAGGTAACTTTGAAGGTTTGTTTAGGAGTTGTTCTTTGCTATATAACACACTGGATGCACCACATTTAATAACTGTGACATCAGTGGCTGTTGACCGCAACTACTCAACAGACAAACCGACACGAACGAACGACGAGGTCATGATGGACCTTGTGGATTGAAATTGGCGAAAGCGTTTAGCAAAGAAGTGGCGCGTGAGAGCCACGCACTAATTCGCACGTAGAGTATGATAGTTCAACATTCTCGCAGAGGAAAGCACGAAGTGTGTTAGATAAATATGAAAGAGCATAAAGCAGCCAGAGGCCAAAAATGCACAAGGACAATGCACAGTAATTTCTCTCTTTCTCTGACGAACTAAATCGTAACCCACTAGCCATTCGTTTCGTACTGTGATCACGGCGGCACATGGGCTAAACGTGCTCAGTCATGGTACCACCTCAAGAAATCTGCGACGAAGGCAGCTGGTTCGTGCACGGTAGAAGTAGGCATTACTGTCAGCGGTTGCGTTGGTGTTTTATATTACCGAAACATTGCGATGTATTTCCTGCAAATTTCTGGTCTCGCCATGCGACCGCACCGAGTGCTGCGTCAGGGACAGTTATGCACGCGCGAGGTATTTCGGTCATGGAGCCGTCACCCGTCAGCCTATGAATTTACAGAGACGTGGAAATATGTTGGATCAGTGTATGTACAAGAGCGCGTTCCTAAGCAACTACACCACAGCCAATCATTTGATGGAACGATAAAAAACCGATGATAACAGAGAGCAGAAACAATGAAGACATTGGGAGAGATAAGTCGCATACAATGACAACATCGCTGTAAAAAAGATAAACTGAAATCGCAACCTGCTCACGAAAACAAGACGCTGCGCGACCGCCACTTGTTGACTGAGAATGGTACGACGTACTTACGCTCGTAGGGTTCCGTAAAAATGGATAGATTTGGTAGGCGACTGACCGATTTCTTTGCCACGGGTTTTTTAGCCCACCATCCCCGGTGGGCTTCCAAAAATTGTCCTTCGGGTCTTGAGGAAGGCCCTGAAATATCGAATGAACGCCCAATGCTCCTTCAGTTCGGACTCCCCCACCAAGTGAAACAAATGGCGAATGGGTTAAAAATTGCTTTGCCAGACGCCGAGAGGAATTACTCTGCACTGTCTCTACACGTGTCTTGTCTCTGTTTTTAGCGCGTTCTTTCTTCTTTGTCTCACATAGACTACGATTTTCGTTCTGAGAATGCGGGAATGCATCATTTGACGTGTGAATGTGTCGATAACCGTCAGCTTACATCTGCAACGTTTCCGTTGTTTTGTGCCGCTGCAGATTTACATCTACAAGGCGCATTACAGTGACGTCGTTCACACAATCATGTCTGTGTGTCGTGCCGTCTGTCTTTCGGCGTGTCACTTTGGCACTTTTAGCTAGGTGGGACTGCTGGTGCTATAGTTATTGAATTTGGTCGATGTAAAGGTACTGCTTCTGATACTTCATTTTACTTAGATTCATCGACTCCAGCAAAAGCTGTGCATATTTAAAATAGCCAGAGGATTGACTTGCGTTTAACTCTTGATCGGTCGTTGGACTTGTTCGCTTCAAGTGTAAAGGAGAGCGCAATTCCTATTTCGACATTGCTTAGCTAAACATTCACTTCATCGCTTCTTTCATTGGATCGGTACATAACGGAAACATTATCAAATGCACGGATATTCAAAATCTTTAGTGCCAAAATTCAATCGGTCGAATTTATCTGATGTATCCTCTCATGCATAGAGTGACCGAACTAGCGATAGGACACGGCGATTGTCAAAAATTACATTGGTGGATTGCTCGATCGGTATTCGAGAAAGCCACTCCACCAATGTGGACTCTCAACAATAGAAACATCGAACCACTTTGGGTAGTTCGTGCTTCTTATAGATCGCGGATGTAGTTCACGAGTACTGCATCCTCATTATGAGTCTTCAAGGGCGCATATGAACTTTGTCACTTCGCAGAGAACACCTCCCGCCTCCTTCATCCTACTGCTGCCCCTCTCTTCTTCGCCATCTTCCCCTGCTCCTTCCCTTCCCTGCCTCCTCCACGGACAAGACACTTCAACCAGAAAAATTGTGTTGAAACAACTGACACTTTTGAAGCATTCACTCTTGAAAGGAAAATAATGGCGGGAAAAGTTTCTGAAAATATAAAATTTGGCAGTGAGCCCTCGCGTGGGTAACCCATTTGACACTTTCGGCCGTTGTTATCCAGCGCAGGCAGCGAGAGGACGGAGCTATGAGGGGGAGGGGGAGTGAGAGGGTAGGGGGTTGGTGGTTTTGTTGCAGAGGTGGAGTGTGGATGAGAAAGTTTGCTGGCGAACATGATTATTTGCACTCCGGATTGGTTGGTCTTCTTCGAAACTGCGTCGGTGAAGAGGGAGGAGTCGTATGGAGAACGGGTAATGAATGTGGCCTAAATTACAATTGTAACTTCGGGTTTGGAATTTGAAAAGGTGTGACGGGGCCATGCTTACCCATTCTGACTTGTCCCACCAAGTCCCCTGTGTGGCAGCGATGGGGTCGGGGTCAGGCGCGTGACCCTTGTTCCTGTCTTAGCCACGGCTTCGCTGATTAATTTACTGTACTTTTTATCGATCGTCATTGCCTGGAATACATTTATAACGTACAACAATGTGTGTATAGTTTTGTGAATGATTGTACAATGGAAGAGCCAGCCGCCATGTTGTTTGGTTTTTGTAGAAGCACATCACTTAGTTGATATTAATAAACTGAGTTCAGTTCATTGTGTCGATGGTTCAAAGGAGCCACGCGGTGCGATATGGAAATCGTTGAAGCAGCGGTGCTGAGGTTGTCATGTACTTAATTATGACGTCTGCTTGCACGCTTATGCATTTGTTTCTAGAAGTGCTGTTGGCGTTCTTCATATTGACAAGGTGCGGGCTCGTTGTGGACCACGATTCATCCTTGATTCGGGTCTATCTCGGTGATCCTTTTCACGTCTTTCTGCACATTTTCATTTTTATCCCACGTTGTGACGAGGTTTTGTTCGTTTATACGTTTGTATGTCCGTCCACCAATAATTTTACCCTCTGCAGCTGAAGCTAGAATTGCCCGACCTGGTGTCTGTGCAATGCAGCTTATAATGATATCCTCCGCGAGCGTTTAATGTGCCCCATCCATTTATTGAAGACCTCTATGCATATAGATATGCCTAAAATGTCAGATACATTTTTCACCTGTCGGTTTATATAAAATAAATATTTGATGGGAAATTCGAATGAGTGATCAGTTCACTTAAAATACAGTTAGCCACATTATCACAAATGTTTTGTATTTTATACAACCGCTCGGTGCGATCAATACTATTGAAAGAACTCGTATTACACAGCTCATTTTGCTGCACTTTCTCACTTATCTTCGTCTTTGAATGGTCTCAATTCGTTCACTTCTAGCAGTTCTCACTTTGCACCTATGATCGAATATTCCTTGTTGTTTGAACAAGATCGCTGTCGTCAAAGGTTTCGTTTCCAAAGGCTATTAATTCCTTTCTTTCAGACCACAATGGAAACCACAAGAATGAAGCAGTTAGGGTTTGCACGCCGAGGCAAGGTACCGAAGTTTGTGAATACGAAGTTGAGTAATCTCAGGCAGCCTAAGGTCACTGAATTCTTCTCTACTATTCATCGAACGTCAGCATCCGGTGCCAAGCGAATGAAGCTCGAACCATCCAGTGCTTCGCCATATGTTCGGTTTCAAGTTCTTATTGCGTTTTTAAAATAGCTGAGCTCCAAAAGCTTGTCCACCGTCTTGTTCTGATAGCTGTTATAACTTCTCGGCTTCATTATCCACTCAGAATCGATTCTTATATGATGCAGGGCAAGGCATTTTGGGGAGAGCGAGGTAGAGACGAGGCTGCGATCTTTGATACACGTGTGTGATCTCGATGATCCCATCATTTTCTGCTCTGCCGCAGTTTCCTTATGATAAGAGAAGCTGGTCGGGTCATAGCACAAGATAAGCGTTTAGATAGATAGGTTCTTCATGACGTTATGGGTGTTTTCGTTTTAAGGGGGAAGGGTATGACTTCATCTGCTTTCTACCACCTCTCCACCTTGTTTCTTCTAGGCTAACGTGGCCGGAAACGCGCCCCAATAGAGGTGGTGAGGCATGCGGCGCAAGTGGCATATATGAAGCTACGTGTTTCTGAAATGGCACATGATGCAAGAAAGGAGACCCAGCATCGAAATGTTTCAACGACAGCTTTTCACTGAGCGAAGTTTTATGCATCGATCCAAAATTCTATTATTACTTCATAGTTATGTTGTTGCAGTGTTGAACTGCGTTTCCGGAAGTGGTGCAAAACTTTTGCAGAAGCAAATCAAATCGTGCCTCTGCCTCTTCTAAATAGAGCAAACGCTCTGAGGGTCGTGACATTATTGCTTCTATGGCCTCTCACCCAAGTAGATTAATTTTTTTTACCCACTATTACTCTACGTCGTTTATAGATTTGCGCGAAGTTGGTCGGTTATGACCGGATGACTCCGGTTGATGCAGTCTGCGTTAACAACAAATCGGACGAGCCAAAAATAGGTTCCGTAAAGGTTGTTTAAACTGGAAAGCTTTTATCGTGCCGTTTTGCAGCTTATTTTTTTTTTTCAAAATTTAGTTACTGTGATTAAGATCGCTGCAATATTCGTTTTTTTTT